>CM069915.1:24780340-24936523 GCA_036172215.1 Camellia granthamiana | reverse complement strand
AAGTTATTTTCCGTCCACCTGGTTTGCCTGAATTTGTATTTAGTGGAGCTGGAGTAGTACCTCCCCCGTACTTGATTTCATCTGTGAAAGCCATGAAATTGATTAGAAAGGGGTGTAAAGGATATTTCTGTTCTATATTGACTGTGTCTACTGACAGTGTTAACACTGATGTGAATTGCATTCCTATAGTCAGAGAATTCCCAGATGTGTTTCCAGATGATCTGCCAGGGGATTTGATTGACAGGGAGATTGAATTTACAGTTGATGTGATTCCGGGAACACAGCCAGTGTCCAAAGCTCCCTATAGAATGGCTCCAACTGAACTGAAGGAATTGAAAGTACAATTGCAGGAACTGCTAGACAAGAAGTTTATCAGGCCCAGTACTTCACCGTGGGGTGCACCTGTTTTGTTTGTGAAGAAGAAAGATGGCTCACTGAGACTGTGCATTGATTACCGTGAATTGAACAAGGTAACTGTAAAGAATAAGTATCCCTTACCGCGTATTGATGACTTATTTGATCAGTTACAGGGTGCACAAGTGTTTTCCAAAATTGATCTCAGATCGGGGTATCATCAACTGAAGGTAAAACCGGAAGATATTGCTAAAACTGCTTTTAGAACGAGGTATGGACATTATGAATTTTTAGTTATGCCATTTGGAGTCACGAATGCCCCAGCTGCATTTATGGACCTTATGAACAGAATTTTCAAACCATACCTTGATGATTTTATTGTGGTGTTTATAGATGACATACTGATTTATTCAAAAAGTAGAGAAGAACATGAACACCATCTGAGACTTGCTTTGCAAACCTTAAGAGAACAGAAACTGTATGCTAAACTGTCTAAATGTGAGTTTTGGCTTGATCATGTTATGTTTTTGGGACATGTTGTTAGCAAGGATGGAATTTCTGTTGATCCGCAGAAAATTGAAGCTGTTGTGAGCTGGCCTAGACCAACAAATGTGACTGAAGTCCGAAGCTTTTTGGGTTTGGCTGGATATTACAGAAGATTTGTTAAAGACTTCTCCAAAATTGCCTTAC
The DNA here is from genome assembly GCA_036172215.1 of Camellia granthamiana. Classification (NCBI taxonomy): domain Eukaryota; kingdom Viridiplantae; phylum Streptophyta; class Magnoliopsida; order Ericales; family Theaceae; genus Camellia; species Camellia granthamiana. The sequence continues at coordinate 24,935,479 of CM069915.1, read as the reverse complement.
CACTGACACAGTTGACACAGAAGGGGATATCATTTGACTGGACTGACCAGAGAGAATCAGCATTCCAAGAATTGAAAACTAGACTTGTGACTGCACCAATTCTGACTCTGCCTACAGGTACGGATGGATATACTGTATTTAGTGATGCTTCTCATAAGGGTTTGGGGTGTGTTTTAATGCAGAATTGGAGAGTTATTGCTTATGCTTCCCGACAGTTGAGACCGCATGAAAAGAATTACCCAACCCACGACTTAGAACTTGCTGCAGTGGTATTTGCCTTAAAAATTTGGCGGCACTATTTGTATGGGGCAACATGTGAAGTGTATACCGACCACAAGAGTTTGAAATATTTCTTCACTCAAAAAGAACTGAATATGAGACAGCGGAGATGGCTGGAATTGATTAAAGATTATGACTTACAGATTTTGTATCATTCGGGAAAAGCCAATACGGTTGCCGATGCATTGAGCCGAAAGTCAATTGCCAACTTAGCTTGTTTGCTCACCGGGCAGAAAGAGTTACTTCATGATCTTGAAAAATCTGAAATTGAAGTTGTTCTGAGGGAACAAAGTGGAACAATAGCTGCCATTACTGCTCAACCAGCCTTGATTGAGGAAGTTAAAGAGAAACAGCAACTGGATGACTTTTTGAAAAAGATCATCGAAGAAAGAGAGTCTAAGCCGAGACCGGGGTTCAAATTTGAGAATAATGTATTGAAGTTTCAAGAAAGACTGTGTGTACCGAATGACAGTGAACTAAAAAGAAGAATTCTACAAGAAGGCCACAATTCCAAATTGTCTATCCACCCGGGGAATACGAAAATGTATCAAGATTTGAAACAGAATTTCTGGTGGCCAGGAATGAAGAAAGAGATCGCTGATTTTGTGTCCAAATGTCTTCATTGCCAACAAGTCAAAGTTGAACATCAGCGACCTGCCGGATTACTGCAACCTTTATCCATACCAGAGTGGAAATGGGAGCATATCACGATGGATTTCATTGTTGGATTACCTCGCTCCAAGAAAGGTATGGACTCTATTTGGGTTATTGTTGATAGACTGACTAAATCTGCACACTTCCTACCTGTCAAGACAGTTTATAATGCAGACAAATTAGCTGTTATCTATATTGATGAAATTGTGAGATTGCATGGAGTGCCTGTATCTATTGTTTCTGACAGGGATTCAAAGTTTACATCGAGGTTTTGGCAGAGCCTACAAACTGCATTGGGTACTGAATTGAGGCTGAGTAGTGCCTATCATCCTCAGACAGATGGACAGTCAGAAAGGACCATCCAGACTTTAGAGGATCTATTGAGAATGTGTGTTCTTGACTTCCAGGGAAATTGGGAAAGTCATTTGCCATTAGCTGAATTCGCCTACAACAACAGCTACCATTCGAGTATTGGAATGGCGCCTTTCGAGGCATTGTATGGCAGAAAGTGTAGATCTCCAATTTGCTGGGTAGAAGTTGGAGATGGGCCTTTGATTGGGCCCGAGATTGTATACGAAACGACTGAGAAAGTGAAACTGATACAGCAGAGACTGAAAACTGCACAGAGTAGACAGAAAAGTTATGCAGATGTCAGAAGACGGGATAGAGAGTATGAAGTGGGTGATCACGTGTTTGTGAAAGTGACACCAATGAAAGGCCAGACTCGTTTTGGAGTCAAGGGTAAGTTAGCGCCGAGGTATGTCGAACCGTATGAAATTATTGAGAAAATCAATCCGGTGGCGTATCAAGTTGCGCTTCCTCCTGAAATGGAGCATATGCACAATGTCTTCCACATTTCGATGTTGAGAGACTATCTTCGAGATCCGTTTCATGTGATTGAGCCTACTCGCGTAGTGTTGAGTGATGACTACACTTATGAGGAACGGCCTATACAGATTGTAAACAGACGGATCAAGAAACTGAGGAACAAAGAGATTCCGTTAGTGAAAGTTGATTGGCAGAATCATGGTGGTGTGTATGCCACTTGGGAAAGGGAAGATGATATGTTAAGAAGATATCCTGATTTGTTCCCATTGAATCCTGCTTTCTTTCAGAATGAAGGTAACTCGAGTTTAGAGGACTAAACTCCTTATAAGGAGGGGAGACTGTAACGACCCTCGTTACCGATTACCGAATTATATACTGATTATCGCTAAATTGAATTGATAATGATTGATAATCGAATTAATTGAAGTACCGAATAGACCGATTGAAAGTGAAATTGAAATTGAATGAGTGTACCTATCGAATTGCATATTGTGTCTGTTTGAGTATATGATTTGTCGGTATGCATTTATATGTTTAAATTGCTAATTGAAGGCCTTATCGGCGGCCGATTTAGAAACCGTTTGATGATTTAGAATCAGTAGAATATTTGTGTTTTAGTGATATATTTATCTGAAAATTGATTAGGAATGATTAAATTGGATTAAAATGAGTTAATTGCAAACTTAGACTTATTTACGGAAGTGCCACCCATAGTGGGCCACTTAGAATTTTTATATTGGAACTCATTACATGTTGAACAAAGCTTTCCTCAGCCATGTTCCCTTCCTCCTTGACCGGCCAAACCTAGAGAGATAGAGGGAGAGTGAGAGAATTAAGCTTCTTTGTTGGTATTGTTCAAGAACTTGAAGATTGGTAGTATAATTGCTAATTTGAGCTTGCTAGGCTTGAAATCAACACTCTAGGTAAGGAGATCATCATCATCAACATCATCTTCTTGTCATTTCTAAGTTCCATCTTGCATGCATCATGATTATAGAGATGTAAGTCATGATTTTGCTCATAAATGGTGTAATGGAGCTCAAATGTTACATGCATGCTTGAAATGATGCATTTTGAAGTTGATTTCATAGTGGATTGTACATGCATGTCCATGTTTAAGCCATAGTCCATGTTTTCATTCCATTTGCCAACTATTGAGCTCAATAGAGCAAGTTTTAAACTGAAAATTGGATTAAAGATCATGCATTTCATGTTTTGAAAGAGTTCTTGAAAATTGTTTGAAATTTGGCTTTAATTGACCAACCCTTGGCCCTTGCATGTGCAAATTAGCTTTTGAAACTTGTAATACATTGAGTTTGGAAGTGTTTTCCAGAATTTGGGGCCAAGAGGTTGAGTTTTGGATGGTTGAATGCTTGGTTCGAACTTGGGAGACAAATCTGGAAATTCCAGATTTGGCTTCCTCGCTCGAGCGAAGGATTCCTCGCTCGAGCGAGCCCTGTGATTTTGTAAGCTCGCTCGAGCGAGCATCGAGCGTGGCATCGCGCGGAAAAATTGAGCATCCAGTACTTTTTCTGAGCACAGATCGCTCGAGCGAAGGGAGGCTCGCTCGAGCGAATCCTTTGATTTTTGAAGCTCGCTCGAGCGAAGGAAGGCTCGCTCGAGCGAGGTGCCTATTTCCAGCAAGTTTTGAAAAATGCCTTCCAAGTGTAATTTTGCATCCTCATCTCATCCTAGGCATTCTTAGGCCTAGTTTAAGACATCTTAATGAGGATTTAGACATAGAACACACCGAGGCATATTAGGAAGTTAATCATTGTACTTCCCCAACAGTTAAACTTAGTGTGTGTTCAATTGTTTAATTGTTTAGGGTTGGCTCTCGGGGACACGCTCTAGCTGCTAATAGCCCAATCTCTGTGAGTAACAGATTGTGTAAAGATATGTTCAAAATGATTATCTTTTGACTACTGAACTGAAACGTTTATTGAACTGATATTGTTTATTGAATGAATGTATGTCCTGTATTTCGAATTGTATTGTGGCATCCTTAGCACCCATTGTTATTGACTGATACAGAGCTCTGTCGGTTTCCTCGTGGAACCATATTGTTATTGATTGATGGCCATCACTATTGTTGGGTCTGTCAAGGCCCGGTCCTTTTGGACCTATTGTTTATAGGCTAATGGATGTACCACATATGACTGATTGATTGAAAGACTGATTGATTGAACTATTGATTGACTGAAATACTGAAAGATCGAAATACTGTTAAATGAATTGATTTCATTATTGTAAGGACATTCATTCATAACCCCTTTACACATTATGTTATTCATTGGGCTTTAGCTCACTGTTTATATATATATGTAGGTTCTCAGCAGCCCGACCGGAGCTAGGAGCGTGGGATTGGTCCCCAGTTTTGTCAAGCCAGCCTATGTGCCTCATCGCGAGGTTCCGTGTTGCCATGCTATGGCTTTGGGGTCTTTTGTATTTCCCCTGACTGTCTCACTGTTTTGTACCGTTGTGGGACTATTGTATAGACTGTTACTGTTTACTGTACTGTCCTAGGGGTTAAGTCCCTGTTTTCACCGACTGTTATGGATATGTATATAAATGTATGCCGTATTGTACTGTACTGTTTTATGTGCATGTGAATGAAAAACTTTTTGGCATACAGATTGTCACAGCTCATTGGACACTATTCATTTATTGTTTTGGCTTCCGCCAGGCCCTGAACTCTGTTATATTGTATGATTGTTAAGCAGGCCTTTGGTAATCACGGATTACTGGCCAGTTACGGTGCTAAACCCATAGGGCCGGGTTTGGGTCGTGACAGAGTGGTATCAGAGCGATACTTAACCACGAGTTATACCGCACACACGTGTTCAAATGAGCTATAGAGTGTCCTAGAAAAATGATTAGGACATTGCATCAACATGAAAAATGTGTGCTTATGATTGATTGATTACATGCTAAAAAGGTTAAACTGATTAAGTGTATAACTACTTATGTTATAATTGCTATAACTGTCATAACTGTTTATAGTGAAATGGATAACACAACTGCAAATGAACCTGGGTCTTCATCAACTGAGGCCAGAATGGCCAGACTTGAACTAATGATGGGACTGATAATTGAAAGGCTAGATCAACAACAACAGAATCCACAGCCCCCACCTCCTCCTCCTCCGGTGCAACCGGAACAAAATGTACAGAATGTGAATGCTAATGAGGAGGATATTATTGCATTGACTCATAAGTTCAGCAAACTGAAACCGCCGTCCTTTCAGGGAGGCTTAGAACCGCTACAGGCTGAAGCGTGGGTTCTTGAAACAGAAAAGTTGTTCGAAGTATTTCCGTGTTCCGAAGCCAACAAGGTATTGTTAGCAACCTTCACCTTACAGGAAGAAGCAAGAAGGTGGTGGATGTTGACTCGGGATGCAAATGCTATCATGACTTGGGCTCAGTTCAATGAGTCCTTCTTTGAAAAGTACTTTCCCCAGTGCATCAGAGACAGAAAGGTGACTGAGTTTGAGCAATTGAAACAGGGCAAAATGTCTGTTGCCGAATATGAAAAGAAATTCACTGAACTTGCCAGGTATGCACCACACATGGTAGATACCGACTATAAGAAGGCCAGGAGGTTTGAAGGTGGCCTTAATGTTGCTATACTGGACCGAATCAATGTTTTGAAAATGCCGACTTTTGTGGGTGTTCTTGATCGGGCGTTAATGGCCGAATCGAATATTGCAGCTGTGAAACAGTCTGAAACACCAACAACGGAGTGGCAAGGCAAAAGGCAAGGGTTCAAGTTTAAGAAAGGCAAGCATAGCTCATCGAATAAGAAACAGAATACGGGGTCAATGTCTAGCCCCAGCCAAGGGAGTGGGTTCACTCCACCTTGCTCTGTGTGTGGCAACAAACATAAAGGGGTTTGCTATCAGCTTTCTGGAGCTTGTTTCAAGTGTGGCAAGGTGGGCCACAGGATCAAAGACTGCCCCTCTAACCCGCAAGCAAGTAGTAAAGCTGCACCAAGCGCAGCAGCATCAACTGCAACACCAAAACCGAACCCCAAAGCTACCGGGAAAGAGCCTGTGAGGCAGGGCCGAGTGTTCGCCCTAGTACCGGGAGACGTGCAAAACACTGAGACTGTTGTGTCAGGTATCCTCTCTATTTGTACTCAGAATGCATATGTATTGATTGATTCGGGGTCTACACATTCTTATGTGTCGTATGCTTTTTCGAGAAAATTGAATAGACCCTTAGAACCCATGAATTATCTGCTAGCTGTATCATCACCTGTTGGGGGATCCATGACATGTGCATATATGTATCCTGCTTGTGAAATCATTGTTGGGGATGCACATTTGTTTATTGATTTACTGCCACTGAATATCGATCATTTTGATGTGATATTGGGGATGGACTGGTTACAAAAATATCATGCTAGTATTGACTGTGTGACTAAGCAAGTTATTTTCCGTCCACCTGGTTTGCCTGAATTTGTATTTAGTGGAGCTGGAGTAGTACCTCCCCCGTACTTGATTTCATCTGTGAAAGCCATGAAATTGATTAGAAAGGGGTGTAAAGGATATTTCTGTTCTATATTGACTGTGTCTACTGACAGTGTTAACACTGATGTGAATTGCATTCCTATAGTCAGAGAATTCCCAGATGTGTTTCCAGATGATCTGCCAGGGGATTTGATTGACAGGGAGATTGAATTTACAGTTGATGTGATTCCGGGAACACAGCCAGTGTCCAAAGCTCCCTATAGAATGGCTCCAACTGAACTGAAGGAATTGAAAGTACAATTGCAGGAACTGCTAGACAAGAAGTTTATCAGGCCCAGTACTTCACCGTGGGGTGCACCTGTTTTGTTTGTGAAGAAGAAAGATGGCTCACTGAGACTGTGCATTGATTACCGTGAATTGAACAAGGTAACTGTAAAGAATAAGTATCCCTTACCGCGTATTGATGACTTATTTGATCAGTTACAGGGTGCACAAGTGTTTTCCAAAATTGATCTCAGATCGGGGTATCATCAACTGAAGGTAAAACCGGAAGATATTGCTAAAACTGCTTTTAGAACGAGGTATGGACATTATGAATTTTTAGTTATGCCATTTGGAGTCACGAATGCCCCAGCTGCATTTATGGACCTTATGAACAGAATTTTCAAACCATACCTTGATGATTTTATTGTGGTGTTTATAGATGACATACTGATTTATTCAAAAAGTAGAGAAGAACATGAACACCATCTGAGACTTGCTTTGCAAACCTTAAGAGAACAGAAACTGTATGCTAAACTGTCTAAATGTGAGTTTTGGCTTGATCATGTTATGTTTTTGGGACATGTTGTTAGCAAGGATGGAATTTCTGTTGATCCGCAGAAAATTGAAGCTGTTGTGAGCTGGCCTAGACCAACAAATGTGACTGAAGTCCGAAGCTTTTTGGGTTTGGCTGGATATTACAGAAGATTTGTTAAAGACTTCTCCAAAATTGCCTTACCACTGACACAGTTGACACAGAAGGGGATATCATTTGACTGGACTGACCAGAGAGAATCAGCATTCCAAGAATTGAAAACTAGACTTGTGACTGCACCAATTCTGACTCTGCCTACAGGTACGGATGGATATACTGTATTTAGTGATGCTTCTCATAAGGGTTTGGGGTGTGTTTTAATGCAGAATTGGAGAGTTATTGCTTATGCTTCCCGACAGTTGAGACCGCATGAAAAGAATTACCCAACCCACGACTTAGAACTTGCTGCAGTGGTATTTGCCTTAAAAATTTTGCGGCACTATTTGTATGGGGCAACATGTGAAGTGTATACCGACCACAAGAGTTTGAAATATTTCTTCACTCAAAAAGAACTGAATATGAGACAGCGGAGATGGCTGGAATTGATTAAAGATTATGACTTACAGATTTTGTATCATTCGGGAAAAGCCAATACGGTTGCCGATGCATTGAGCCGAAAGTCAATTGCCAACTTAGCTTGTTTGCTCACCGGGCAGAAAGAGTTACTTCATGATCTTGAAAAATCTGAAATTGAAGTTGTTCTGAGGGAACAAAGTGGAACAATAGCTGCCATTACTGCTCAACCAGCCTTGATTGAGGAAGTTAAAGAGAAACAGCAACTGGATGACTTTTTGAAAAAGATCATCGAAGAAAGAGAGTCTAAGCCGTGACCGGGGTTCAAATTTGAGAATAATGTATTGAAGTTTCAAGAAAGACTGTGTGTACCGAATGACAGTGAACTAAAAAGAAGAATTCTACAAGAAGGCCACAATTCCAAATTGTCTATCCACCCGGGGAATACGAAAATGTATCAAGATTTGAAACAGAATTTCTGGTGGCCAGGAATGAAGAAAGAGATCGCTGATTTTGTGTCCAAATGTCTTCATTGCCAACAAGTCAAAGTTGAACATCAGCGACCTGCCGGATTACTGCAACCTTTATCCATACCAGAGTGGAAATGGGAGCATATCACGATGGATTTCATTGTTGGATTACCTCGCTCCAAGAAAGGTATGGACTCTATTTGGGTTATTGTTGATAGACTGACTAAATCTGCACACTTCCTACCTGTCAAGACAGTTTATAATGCAGACAAATTAGCTGTTATCTATATTGATGAAATTGTGAGATTGCATGGAGTGCCTGTATCTATTGTTTCTGACAGGGATTCAAAGTTTACATCGAGGTTTTGGCAGAGCCTACAAACTGCATTGGGTACTGAATTGAGGCTGAGTAGTGCCTATCATCCTCAGACAGATGGACAGTCAGAAAGGACCATCCAGACTTTAGAGGATCTATTGAGAATGTGTGTTCTTGACTTCCAGGGAAATTGGGAAAGTCATTTGCCATTAGCTGAATTCGCCTACAACAACAGCTACCATTCGAGTATTGGAATGGCGCCTTTCGAGGCATTGTATGGCAGAAAGTGTAGATCTCCAATTTGCTGGGCAGAAGTTGGAGATGGGCCTTTGATTGGGCCCGAGATTGTATACGAAACGACTGAGAAAGTGAAACTGATACAGCAGAGACTGAAAACTGCACAGAGTAGACAGAAAAGTTATGCAGATGTCAGAAGACGGGATAGAGAGTATGAAGTGGGTGATCACGTGTTTGTGAAAGTGACACCAATGAAAGGCCAGACTCGTTTTGGAGTCAAGGGTAAGTTAGCGCCGAGGTATGTCGAACCGTATGAAATTATTGAGAAAATCAATCCGGTGGCGTATCAAGTTGCGCTTCCTCCTGAAATGGAGCATATGCACAATGTCTTCCACATTTCGATGTTGAGAGACTATCTTCGAGATCCGTTTCATGTGATTGAGCCTACTCGCGTAGTGTTGAGTGATGACTACACTTATGAGGAACGGCCTATACAGATTGTAAACAGACGGATCAAGAAACTGAGGAACAAAGAGATTCCGTTAGTGAAAGTTGATTGGCAGAATCATGGTGGTGTGTATGCCACTTGGGAAAGGGAAGATGATATGTTAAGAAGATATCCTGATTTGTTCCCATTGAATCCTGCTTTCTTTCAGAATGAAGGTAACTCGAGTTTAGAGGACTAAACTCCTTATAAGGAGGGGAGACTGTAACGACCCTCGTTACCGATTACCGAATTATATACTGATTATCGCTAAATTGAATTGATAATGATTGATAATCGAATTAATTGAAGTACCGAATAGACCGATTGAAAGTGAAATTGAAATTGAATGAGTGTACCTATCGAATTGCATATTGTGTCTGTTTGAGTATATGATTTGTCGGTATGCATTTATATGTTTAAATTGCTAATTGAAGGCCTTATCGGCGGCCGATTTAGAAACCGTTTGATGATTTAGAATCAGTAGAATATTTGTGTTTTAGTGATATATTTATCTGAAAATTGATTAGGAATGATTAAATTGGATTAAAATGAGTTAATTGCAAACTTAGACTTATTTACGGAAGTGCCACCCATAGTGGGCCACTTAGAATTTTTATATTGGAACTCATTACATGTTGAACAAAGCTTTCCTCAGCCATGTTCCCTTCCTCCTTGACCGGCCAAACCTAGAGAGATAGAGGGAGAGTGAGAGAATTAAGCTTCTTTGTTGGTATTGTTCAAGAACTTGAAGATTGGTAGTATAATTGCTAATTTGAGCTTGCTAGGCTTGAAATCAACACTCTAGGTAAGGAGATCATCATCATCAACATCATCTTCTTGTCATTTCTAAGTTCCATCTTGCATGCATCATGATTATAGAGATGTAAGTCATGATTTTGCTCATAAATGGTGTAATGGAGCTCAAATGTTACATGCATGCTTGAAATGATGCATTTTGAAGTTGATTTCATAGTGGATTGTACATGCATGTCCATGTTTAAGCCATAGTCCATGTTTTCATTCCATTTGCCAACTATTGAGCTCAATAGAGCAAGTTTTAAACTGAAAATTGGATTAAAGATCATGCATTTCATGTTTTGAAAGAGTTCTTGAAAATGGTTTGAAATTTGGCTTTAATTGACCAACCCTTGGCCCTTGCATGTGCAAATTAGCTTTTGAAACTTGTAATACATTGAGTTTGGAAGTGTTTTCCAGAATTTGGGGCCAAGAGGTTGAGTTTTGGATGGTTGAATGCTTGGTTCGAACTTGGGAGACAAATCTGGAAATTCCAGATTTGGCTTCCTCGCTCGAGCGAAGGATTCCTCGCTCGAGCGAGCCCTGTGATTTTGTAAGCTCGCTCGAGCGAGCATCGAGCGTGGCATCGCGCGGAAAAATTGAGCATCCAGTACTTTTTCTGAGCACAGATCGCTCGAGCGAAGGGAGGCTCGCTCGAGCGAATCCTTTGATTTTTGAAGCTCGCTCGAGCGAAGGAAGGCTCGCTCGAGCGAGGTGCCTATTTCCAGCAAGTTTTGAAAAATGCCTTCCAAGTGTAATTTTGCATCCTCATCTCATCCTAGGCATTCTTAGGCCTAGTTTAAGACATCTTAATGAGGATTTAGACATAGAACACACCGAGGCATATTAGGAAGTTAATCATTGTACTTCCCCAACAGTTAAACTTAGTGTGTGTTCAATTGTTTAATTGTTTAGGGTTGGCTCTCGGGGACACGCTCTAGCTGCTAATAGCCCAATCTCTGTGAGTAACAGATTGTGTAAAGATATGTTCAAAATGATTATCTTTTGACTACTGAACTGAAACGTTTATTGAACTGATATTGTTTATTGAATGAATGTATGTCCTGTATTTCGAATTGTATTGTGGCATCCTTAGCACCCATTGTTATTGACTGATACAGAGCTCTGTCGGTTTCCTCGTGGAACCATATTGTTATTGATTGATGGCCATCACTATTGTTGGGTCTGTCAAGGCCCGGTCCTTTTGGACCTATTGTTTATAGGCTAATGGATGTACCACATATGACTGATTGATTGAAAGACTGATTGATTGAACTATTGATTGACTGAAATACTGAAAGATCGAAATACTGTTAAATGAATTGATTTCATTATTGTAAGGACATTCATTCATAACCCCTTTACACATTATGTTATTCATTGGGCTTTAGCTCACTGTTTATATATATATGTAGGTTCTCAGCAGCCCGACCGGAGCTAGGAGCGTGGGATTGGTCCCCAGTTTTGTCAAGCCAGCCTATGTGCCTCATCGCGAGGTTCCGTGTTGCCATGCTATGGCTTTGGGGTCTTTTGTATTTCCCCTGACTGTCTCACTGTTTTGTACCGTTGTGGGACTATTGTATAGACTGTTACTGTTTACTGTACTGTCCTAGGGGTTAAGTCCCTGTTTTCACCGACTGTTATGGATATGTATATAAATGTATGCCGTATTGTACTGTACTGTTTTATGTGCATGTGAATGAAAAACTTTTTGGCATACAGATTGTCACAGCTCATTGGACACTATTCATTTATTGTTTTGGCTTCCGCCAGGCCCTGAACTCTGTTATATTGTATGATTGTTAAGCAGGCCTTTGGTAATCACGGATTACTGGCCAGTTACGGTGCTAAACCCATAGGGCCGGGTTTGGGTCGTGACAGAGTGGTATCAGAGCGATACTTAACCACGAGTTATACCGCACACACGTGTTCAAATGAGCTATAGAGTGTCCTAGAAAAATGATTAGGACATTGCATCAACATGAAAAATGTGTGCTTATGATTGATTGATTACATGCTAAAAAGGTTAAACTGATTAAGTGTATAACTACTTATGTTATAATTGCTATAACTGTCATAACTGTTTATAGTGAAATGGATAACACAACTGCAAATGAACCTGGGTCTTCATCAACTGAGGCCAGAATGGCCAGACTTGAACTAATGATGGGACTGATAATTGAAAGGCTAGATCAACAACAACAGAATCCACAGCCCCCACCTCCTCCTCCTCCGGTGCAACCGGAACAAAATGTACAGAATGTGAATGCTAATGAGGAGGATATTATTGCATTGACTCATAAGTTCAGCAAACTGAAACCGCCGTCCTTTCAGGGAGGCTTAGAACCGCTACAGGCTGAAGCGTGGGTTCTTGAAACAGAAAAGTTGTTCGAAGTATTTCCGTGTTCCGAAGCCAACAAGGTATTGTTAGCAACCTTCACCTTACAGGAAGAAGCAAGAAGGTGGTGGATGTTGACTCGGGATGCAAATGCTATCATGACTTGGGCTCAGTTCAATGAGTCCTTCTTTGAAAAGTACTTTCCCCAGTGCATCAGAGACAGAAAGGTGACTGAGTTTGAGCAATTGAAACAGGGCAAAATGTCTGTTGCCGAATATGAAAAGAAATTCACTGAACTTGCCAGGTATGCACCACACATGGTAGATACCGACTATAAGAAGGCCAGGAGGTTTGAAGGTGGCCTTAATGTTGCTATACTGGACCGAATCAATGTTTTGAAAATGCCGACTTTTGTGGGTGTTCTTGATCGGGCGTTAATGGCCGAATCGAATATTGCAGCTGTGAAACAGTCTGAAACACCAACAACGGAGTGGCAAGGCAAAAGGCAAGGGTTCAAGTTTAAGAAAGGCAAGCATAGCTCATCGAATAAGAAACAGAATACGGGGTCAATGTCTAGCCCCAGCCAAGGGAGTGGGTTCACTCCACCTTGCTTTGTGTGTGGCAACAAACATAAAGGGGTTTGCTATCAGCTTTCTGGAGCTTGTTTCAAGTGTGGCAAGGTGGGCCACAGGATCAAAGACTGCCCCTCTAACCCGCAAGCAAGTAGTAAAGCTGCACCAAGCGCAGCAGCATCAACTGCAACACCAAAACCGAACCCCAAAGCTACCGGGAAAGAGCCTGTGAGGCAGGGCCGAGTGTTCGCCCTAGTACCGGGAGACGTGCAAAACACTGAGACTGTTGTGTCAGGTATCCTCTCTATTTGTACTCAGAATGCATATGTATTGATTGATTCGGGGTCTACACATTCTTATGTGTCGTATGCTTTTTCGAGAAAATTGAATAGACCCTTAGAACCCATGAATTATCTGCTAGCTGTATCATCACCTGTTGGGGGATCCATGACATGTGCATATATGTATCCTGCTTGTGAAATCATTGTTGGGGATGCACATTTGTTTATTGATTTACTGCCACTGAATATCGATCATTTTGATGTGATATTGGGGATGGACTGGTTACAAAAATATCATGCTAGTATTGACTGTGTGACTAAGCAAGTTATTTTCCGTCCACCTGGTTTGCCTGAATTTGTATTTAGTGGAGCTGGAGTAGTACCTCCCCCGTACTTGATTTCATCTGTGAAAGCCATGAAATTGATTAGAAAGGGGTGTAAAGGATATTTCTGTTCTATATTGACTGTGTCTACTGACAGTGTTAACACTGATGTGAATTGCATTCCTATAGTCAGAGAATTCCCAGATGTGTTTCCAGATGATCTGCCAGGGGATTTGATTGACAGGGAGATTGAATTTACAGTTGATGTGATTCCGGGAACACAGCCAGTGTCCAAAGCTCCCTATAGAATGGCTCCAACTGAACTGAAGGAATTGAAAGTACAATTGCAGGAACTGCTAGACAAGAAGTTTATCAGGCCCAGTACTTCACCGTGGGGTGCACCTGTTTTGTTTGTGAAGAAGAAAGATGGCTCACTGAGACTGTGCATTGATTACCGTGAATTGAACAAGGTAACTGTAAAGAATAAGTATCCCTTACCGCGTATTGATGACTTATTTGATCAGTTACAGGGTGCACAAGTGTTTTCCAAAATTGATCTCAGATCGGGGTATCATCAACTGAAGGTAAAACCGGAAGATATTGCTAAAACTGCTTTTAGAACGAGGTATGGACATTATGAATTTTTAGTTATGCCATTTGGAGTCACGAATGCCCCAGCTGCATTTATGGACCTTATGAACAGAATTTTCAAACCATACCTTGATGATTTTATTGTGGTGTTTATAGATGACATACTGATTTATTCAAAAAGTAGAGAAGAACATGAACACCATCTGAGACTTGCTTTGCAAACCTTAAGAGAACAGAAACTGTATGCTAAACTGTCTAAATGTGAGTTTTGGCTTGATCATGTTATGTTTTTGGGACATGTTGTTAGCAAGGATGGAATTTCTGTTGATCCGCAGAAAATTGAAGCTGTTGTGAGCTGGCCTAGACCAACAAATGTGACTGAAGTCCGAAGCTTTTTGGGTTTGGCTGGATATTACAGAAGATTTGTTAAAGACTTCTCCAAAATTGCCTTACCACTGACACAGTTGACACAGAAGGGGATATCATTTGACTGGACTGACCAGAGAGAATCAGCATTCCAAGAATTGAAAACTAGACTTGTGACTGCACCAATTCTGACTCTGCCTACAGGTACGGATGGATATACTGTATTTAGTGATGCTTCTCATAAGGGTTTGGGGTGTGTTTTAATGCAGAATTGGAGAGTTATTGCTTATGCTTCCCGACAGTTGAGACCGCATGAAAAGAATTACCCAACCCACGACTTAGAACTTGCTGCAGTGGTATTTGCCTTAAAATTTTGGCGGCACTATTTGTATGGGGCAACATGTGAAGTGTATACCGACCACAAGAGTTTGAAATATTTCTTCACTCAAAAAGAACTGAATATGAGACAGCGGAGATGGCTGGAATTGATTAAAGATTATGACTTACAGATTTTGTATCATTCGGGAAAAGCCAATACGGTTGCCGATGCATTGAGCCGAAAGTCAATTGCCAACTTAGCTTGTTTGCTCACCGGGCAGAAAGAGTTACTTCATGATCTTGAAAAATCTGAAATTGAAGTTGTTCTGAGGGAACAAAGTGGAACAATAGCTGCCATTACTGCTCAACCAGCCTTGATTGAGGAAGTTAAAGAGAAACAGCAACTGGATGACTTTTTGAAAAAGATCATCGAAGAAAGAGAGTCTAAGCCGTGACCGGGGTTCAAATTTGAGAATAATGTATTGAAGTTTCAAGAAAGACTGTGTGTACCGAATGACAGTGAACTAAAAAGAAGAATTCTACAAGAAGGCCACAATTCCAAATTGTCTATCCACCCGGGGAATACGAAAATGTATCAAGATTTGAAACAGAATTTCTGGTGGCCAGGAATGAAGAAAGAGATCGCTGATTTTGTGTCCAAATGTCTTCATTGCCAACAAGTCAAAGTTGAACATCAGCGACCTGCCGGATTACTGCAACCTTTATCCATACCAGAGTGGAAATGGGAGCATATCACGATGGATTTCATTGTTGGATTACCTCGCTCCAAGAAAGGTATGGACTCTATTTGGGTTATTGTTGATAGACTGACTAAATCTGCACACTTCCTACCTGTCAAGACAGTTTATAATGCAGACAAATTAGCTGTTATCTATATTGATGAAATTGTGAGATTGCATGGAGTGCCTGTATCTATTGTTTCTGACAGGGATTCAAAGTTTACATCGAGGTTTTGGCAGAGCCTACAAACTGCATTGGGTACTGAATTGAGGCTGAGTAGTGCCTATCATCCTCAGACAGATGGACAGTCAGAAAGGACCATCCAGACTTTAGAGGATCTATTGAGAATGTGTGTTCTTGACTTCCAGGGAAATTGGGAAAGTCATTTGCCATTAGCTGAATTCGCCTACAACAACAGCTACCATTCGAGTATTGGAATGGCGCCTTTCGAGGCATTGTATGGCAGAAAGTGTAGATCTCCAATTTGCTGGGCAGAAGTTGGAGATGGGCCTTTGATTGGGCCCGAGATTGTATACGAAACGACTGAGAAAGTGAAACTGATACAGCAGAGACTGAAAACTGCACAGAGTAGACAGAAAAGTTATGCAGATGTCAGAAGACGGGATAGAGAGTATGAAGTGGGTGATCACGTGTTTGTGAAAGTGACACCAATGAAAGGCCAGACTCGTTTTGGAGTCAAGGGTAAGTTAGCGCCGAGGTATGTCGGACCGTATGAAATTATTGAGAAAATCAATCCGGTGGCGTATCAAGTTGCGCTTCCTCCTGAAATGGAGCATATGCACAATGTCTTCCACATTTCGATGTTGAGAGACTATCTTCGAGATCCGTTTCATGTGATTGAGCCTACTCGCGTAGTGTTGAGTGATGACTACACTTATGAGGAACGGCCTATACAGATTGTAAACAGACGGATCAAGAAACTGAGGAACAAAGAGATTCCGTTAGTGAAAGTTGATTGGCAGAATCATGGTGGTGTGTATGCCACTTGGGAAAGGGAAGATGATATGTTAAGAAGATATCCTGATTTGTTCCCATTGAATCCTGCTTTCTTTCAGAATGAAGGTAACTCGAGTTTAGAGGACTAAACTCCTTATAAGGAGGGGAGACTGTAACGACCCTCGTTACCGATTACCGAATTATATACTGATTATCGCTAAATTGAATTGATAATGATTGATAATCGAATTAATTGAAGTACCGAATAGACCGATTGAAAGTGAAATTGAAATTGAATGAGTGTACCTATCGAATTGCATATTGTGTCTGTTTGAGTATATGATTTGTCGGTATGCATTTATATGTTTAAATTGCTAATTGAAGGCCTTATCGGCGGCCGATTTAGAAACCGTTTGATGATTTAGAATCAGTAGAATATTTGTGTTTTAGTGATATATTTATCTGAAAATTGATTAGGAATGATTAAATTGGATTAAAATGAGTTAATTGCAAACTTAGACTTATTTACGGAAGTGCCACCCATAGTGGGCCACTTAGAATTTTTATATTGGAACTCATTACATGTTGAACAAAGCTTTCCTCAGCCATGTTCCCTTCCTCCTTGACCGGCCAAACCTAGAGAGATAGAGGGAGAGTGAGAGAATTAAGCTTCTTTGTTGGTATTGTTCAAGAACTTGAAGATTGGTAGTATAATTGCTAATTTGAGCTTGCTAGGCTTGAAATCAACACTCTAGGTAAGGAGATCATCATCATCAACATCATCTTCTTGTCATTTCTAAGTTCCATCTTGCATGCATCATGATTATAGAGATGTAAGTCATGATTTTGCTCATAAATGGTGTAATGGAGCTCAAATGTTACATGCATGCTTGAAATGATGCATTTTGAAGTTGATTTCATAGTGGATTGTACATGCATGTCCATGTTTAAGCCATAGTCCATGTTTTCATTCCATTTGCCAACTATTGAGCTCAATAGAGCAAGTTTTAAACTGAAAATTGGATTAAAGATCATGCATTTCATGTTTTGAAAGAGTTCTTGAAAATGGTTTGAAATTTGGCTTTAATTGACCAACCCTTGGCCCTTGCATGTGCAAATTAGCTTTTGAAACTTGTAATACATTGAGTTTGGAAGTGTTTTCCAGAATTTGGGGCCAAGAGGTTGAGTTTTGGATGGTTGAATGCTTGGTTCGAACTTGGGAGACAAATTTGGAAATTCCAGATTTGGCTTCCTCGCTCGAGCGAAGGATTCCTCGCTCGAGCGAGCCCTGTGATTTTGTAAGCTCGCTCGAGCGAGCATCGAGCGTGGCATCGCGCGGAAAAATTGAGCATCCAGTACTTTTTCTGAGCACAGATCGCTCGAGCGAAGGGAGGCTCGCTCGAGCGAAGCCTTTGATTTTTGAAGCTCGCTCGAGCGAAGGAAGGCTCGCTCGAGCGAGGTGCCTATTTCCAGCAAGTTTTGAAAAATGCCTTCCAAGTGTAATTTTACATCCTCATCTCATCCTAGGCATTCTTAGGCCTAGTTTAAGACATCTTAATGAGGATTTAGACAAAGAACACACCGAGGCATATTAGGAATTTAATCATTGTACTTCCCCAACTGTTAAACTTAGTGTGTGTTCAATTGTTTAATTGTTTAGGGTTGGCTCTCGGGGACACGCTCTAGCTGCTAATAGCCCAATCTCTGTGAGTAACAGATTGTGTAAAGATATGTTCAAAATGATTATCTTTTGAATACTGAACTGAAACGTTTATTGAACTGATATTGTTTATTGAATGAATGTATGTCCTGTATTTCGAATTGTATTGTGGCATCCTTAGCACCCATTGTTATTGACTGATACAGAGCTCTGTCGGTTTCCTCGTGGAACCATATTGTTATTGATTGATGGCCATCACTATTGTTGGGTCTGTCAAGGCCCGGTCCTTTTGGACCTATTGTTTATAGGCTAATGGATGTACCACATATGACTGATTGATTGAAAGACTAATTGATTGAACTATTGATTGACTGAAATACTGAAAGATCGAAATACTGTTAAATGAATTGATTTCATTATTGTAAGGACATTCATTCATAACCCCTTTACACATTATGTTATTCATTGGGCTTTAGCTCACTGTTTATATATATATGTAGGTTCTCAGCAGCCCGACCGGAGCTAGGAGCGTGGGATTGGTCCCCAGTTTTGTCAAGCCAGCCTATGTGCCTCATCGCGAGGTTCCGTGTTGCCATGCTATGGCTTTGGGGTCTTTTGTATTTCCCCTGACTGTCTCACTGTTTTGTACCGTTGTGGGACTATTGTATAGACTGTTACTGTTTACTGTACTGTCCTAGGGGTTAAGTCCCTGTTTTCACCGACTGTTATGGATATGTATATAAATGTATGCCGTATTGTACTGTACTGTTTTATGTGCATGTGAATGAAAAACTTTTTGGCATACAGATTGTCACAGCTCATTGGACACTATTCATTTATTGTTTTGGCTTCCGCCAGGCCCTGAACTCTGTTATATTGTATGATTGTTAAGCAGGCCTTTGGTAATCACGGATTACTGGCCAGTTACGGTGCTAAACCCATAGGGCCGGGTTTGGGTCGTGACATCGGCCCTCCTCAAGGTCGGTTCCTCCACTCGGCTACCCTCCGTGGTCGGCCCTCCTCAAGGTGGGTCCCTCCACTCGGCTACCCTCCGCGGTCGGCCCTCCTCATGGTCGGTCCCTCCACTCGGCTACCCTTCGTGGTCGGCCCTCCTCATGATCGGTCCCTCCACTCGGTTACCCTCCACGGTTGGCCCTCCTCACGGTCGGTCCTCCTCATGGTCGGTCCCTCCACTCGGCCACTTCTGGTTGGTCGTTCCTTTCCCTCGACCTTCTACCCCCATCTTCCACATTATTCCCTTCGTTGGACTAAAGCTGCACTTAGGAATGGGGGACTACTGACGTAGGTAGGCCCATAAAGGCCATAACCCACTATGAACAACCCAAGCCTACCACTTAGGGCCCAATACATAACCCAATTGATAAGGCCCAACACCATCTGGAAATCAACATAGCATGAAGGACCAATGATATTCAGACATGTGGCAGGTCAAGGGCAAGCCACATCAGCAGACAAAGATCTGCAAAGTTATTGCCACTGCACATCGCCATTAATGCAGCCCCTCACTGCATTTATTACGATAACACCTCTCCGTCGGGACAACACGCCCTCACCTTGAACAAGGTAAGCTACAGCATAGACTTTTTGCCAAGGTGACAGGTCGGAAGGGACAACGAAATGATTACCAAAGGATATAAGCAAACGTTGAAGACAAGAAGAATGTTAAGCTTTCTATCTCTAATTCATCTCTACACTCTACTTTTCTCTCTAACTTGCTCGTCGGAGGGTTCGCTGGGGGACTCCCTGTTCCCCGTTGAACTCGTGTGCAGGTTCACCAGGAGCTTGACGATTCAGATACCGGTTGGAGAAGCGTGGACCAGTCCGATCCATCCCACCTGGAACCCGTTATATCATAACTGAATCATCAATTATAAAATTATTTACTTTGCAATTTTTACTTTCCTTCACCAAATCCGTGAAACAAAAGTAAATCTTTGTGATTCCATATGCTGGTTTGAGGCTCTATGTGATTTATTGGTGAATAAATTTGTTTTGTAGACAGTTATTTCCTTGACCTTCTGTCAAAATAACTATTATACCCATAGTTTGTGTCTTATGTTAATTTGGTCCCTACGTATCAAATATGCTTTTAAATTGTGTCCATTTTTTCTTTTTTTGAGCAAGTTATTAAATTGTGTTAATTTAGTCTAATTAATAATTTTTTAAAAAATAAAACTGAAATTAAGAGGTAAATAGTTGATTTATTCTCTTCAAAGTGACTGAGGGATTGACATCTAATTTAAAATGATAATTATCTTTTAAATAAACTATTTTATATAATGTACGTCAATTTTTGTAATGAATATTATCAATTGAATTAAATTGACATAATATAAGAAATAAAAAGGCAAAATTTATAAAATTAAAATTATAGAGACTAGAGCTAAAATTGAGAAAATTGAATTGAGAGTTACTTATATAAATTTTCGTTTTTAAAAAATGTTCATAATAATTACTTCGAATAAATTCCGAAATTATGAATAATTTCGTTTTTTTTTTTTGGGGGGAGGGGAACCAAGCAAACTTCCAAATATAAAGCAACCTCCCAATCTAGATTGTTTTGTTGCTCAAAACTATCTACCAATATCTGACAATCTGTAAATACTGAGCAGCATTGAACCTTCATCTTGACAACCCATTTAATAGCCTTCAAAAAAGTTCTAGCTTCTGCTAATAAAGGAGAGGACAACCGGATAGAGAGCACTTGGTGAGACCTGCACTTAAGCTTCATCAAAACAGACCCATGCCAGGCCGGCTACTTCGGTGCTCTGTTTCCATGCTCCTTCCACCACACAAGTAAAGAGCTAAAAATTATCAAATGATGTAGCAGTATTAGTAATAACACAACATTTATTTGATGAAGAAACCTACATCTTTGCTTTAGCACATTTAGATATGTCATTATCAACTATTACACATCCATTGTTCCATTGCCATATAAGTTCAATAACCAAGTATAAAGTGTGATTTATTGTCAATTGCTCTTGTTCAAACACCTGAAGGATTGCACTGTCTCCATATTGCCCCCATAACAGCAATAGAATGAATTATAATGTCTTTCTCTTGAACACTCCTAACCCATAGGGATGGCAATTTAAACCCGACCCGATGGGTACCCGATCCCCCGACCCCGATTAGAATGGGTTTTTTCCGAAAATTATCCCTATAGGACCGACGATGGTATTAAAAATTTAATCCCTGATAATTTTCGGGGGGGGGATGGTGATAGCTTTCCAAGCCTGGCCCCACCCTGAACTGCCCTGAACGTCCCATATATATATAATATATATGTTTAGGTTGCTTTATATATTATATTATATATATATGTTTAGGCTGCTTTATGATATTATATATATATGTGTGTGTGTGTTTAGGTACGCAGGTTCTCAAGGACTTAGTCAAAAAGCATTCTCAACTGTCTCACTCTCTCTCTTTTCTCTTTACTCTCTGTGAGAGAGATGAATTCTCTTTATTCTCCCTTTAGTCAAAAAGCATTCTCAACTCTCACCTTCCAGATTTAAGCCACGGAGAAGTCTAGAGATAGATCGGTGACGGAGAGTTCCTTCCAGATCTGAGCCGCGATGAACATTTCTGAGCACCACCGGCAGCCATTGATCGCACCACCGTCAGCGACACCACCACCACCACTTTCTCTCTCTTTCTTTCTCATACCTCCGTTTGTTGCCTCGTCTCCAAATCTACCGCCACTAGTCGCCATCTAGCCCCCTCTCACTATTCTTTCGATCTGAGATATATATATAGATATAGATATAGATATACATTTTTTTGGTGTTGATGTTGATGATGATGATCATTGATGATGATTTTGTACACTATAGTTGTGATGTTGATGATGATGAGAGCTACTATTTTGCTCCTTTTTTTTTTTTGGTCGGGGATTTTCTAGGTCGGGGAAACTGATCCCCGTTAGGGGGTAGGAGCGAGGAGGGTGATAGGTTTCCTCGTCGGGGATCGCGGCCGGGGGAATTTTCACCATCGGGGATCGTGGACGGCGAGTGTGATCCCCGGCCCCGACCCGCCCTGTTGCCATTTCTACTAACCCATCCCCCCCCACCATGTTCGGAAATCAACAGGATTCCGCCCCGTTGCCATTCCTATTAACCCATCCCCCCCACCATGTTCGGAAATCAACAGGATTCCCACAAGTAAAGTCCAGCCCCAAAACTGTACCCCTCCTAACTTTTTGGGACCAAGGACATTAAAAAAAAACATGCTCTATTGTCTCATTCAGTTGTGTGCACTTGACACAGGTGGTATCAACATGCATACCTCGCCGTTTAAGTTGCCAACTCACCGGAAGAATATTATGAAAACACTTCCAAATAAATAAAATCCATTTCAAAGGTATTTCAGTCTTCCACAACTTTTTCCAAATAAAAGAATCGACCACATTGCCCTCATTAAACCTTTCACTCATTAAACCTTTCATATCTTTGCCTAATGGCAGCCCAATAACCCGATTTAACCGAATACATACCATACTTGTTTGGAATCCACACCAACTTGTCAGGGCAAGAGACTAAGGAAATGTGAATACCTAAAATGGACGGCACCACACTTTCAGGAAACAACCACTAAATTAAATTCCGGCGCTAAAAATTATTCAAAAAATCTATCAAATGGTTCATTCGCATTGTAGGCAAATATGGTGATAACCCCAACTTCTCCTACTGGGTTCGCCTGACCCAGAATCCACAAATCCTCGAAAGGATTTATTGATTGCCCATTTCCAACCCTCCATGTCAGTCATTCCTTCAACAACTCCCTACCTCAAAGAATACTTTTCCATCCCCACGACGCTGTCTTAGTCCCCCCTGACTTGAAGAAAATTATCACAAAAACTATATTTACTTAGAAGCACTTTAGCAAACAAAGATGTCAGATTAGAAATTAACCACCATGCTTGTTTTGCTAATAATGCTTGGTTGAAGCAGCCCAAATCTCCAAAGCTAAGGCCCTCCTCTATCTTAGTTACACACAAACTATCCCATTTTTTCCAACGCAGCCATCGGTTTTTATCTGATTTCCATAAGAAATGACGAATTATAGCCGTTATTTTTTGAGTGACTTTACAAGGCACTTTAAAGACTGACATGATATATAACAGGACTGCTTGTAACACATATTTGACCATAATACACTGACCAGCAAAATTTAACATACCACATTTCCATCCCTGCAACTTCCCAGCAACTTTATCGACCAAGGCTTTAAAAATAACAACATTTTTGACTCACCTGATCAATCCATGGACATCTCCAAATAGACTCTAGGATTAAGTGCCACTTTAAAATGGAAAAACTAACTCTAACATGTGTCGATCCCTAGCACCAGAATTGGGGCTTTGGAACAACTCAGACTTATTAATGTTAATCCTTAAGCCCGTTTGTTTACAAAAAAATTTAACAACCATTGCAAACACCATACTTCCTCTCCCTTAAATTGTATAAATAAAAAACAATCATCTGCAAACAATAAGTGAGAAAGTGGAGATGAATGCCTACTTATAGCAATACCCTTATAAATACCCTGCTGAGCAAAATGAGCCAATCCCTCAGATAATGCTTGCATGACTGTTATAAATAAATAAGGCGACAAAGGATCTCCGTACTTCAATCTAACTTGTGGAGTGAAAAATTCTGATGGTTAGCCATTTAGGAATATTAAAAAAGAGACTGTTAACACACATTGATGTACCAGCTGAATCCATCTCTCGCTAAACTCCATATGACAAAGAATTGAAATTAAGAAAATCCAATCAACCCGGTCATAAGCTTCATTCATATCCAATCTTAACCCAACAAACATTTTCTTCCCGGTGAAATGGTACCCTCGGTCACATGTGCCTATAGGTGCACCGTTCTTATGTACCCCTATGAGTCGGTTTAATATATCCTACGAAACTATGATCAAAACCCTAAACATCGCATCTTGCTCATATTCAATCGTGTCCGTCCATTCCAGTCGCCTCCTTAGCTCACCACTAGGGTTTTGATATTTGAGTTCCTTTCGCAGCTCTTCTTTGCGTTGGCCATCGCTCCCTCTCTCTCTCTCTCTCTCTCTCTAGCATATCGAGCAACAACCATGGTAAGTCTCGGCAATCTCTACTAATGGTGTTCACATTTTTGTGCGCGTCTGTTATTTGTATTCGAACTATAGATCAGACCTCTTTTGCTGCAAAAGATATGCATTTTATTGTCTTTTAGTTTAGTTTCTGTTTGGTTGCTGAGGAAAAAAGAAGAAGAAGTGAGCTCGCTTCTGAATCTATGTTTGCTTTTACTGGACTTTTTCTTAAATTTTCCTTCTTCTAAACCAAACGTTTCTGTACGGTTGTTGTCAATTATGATCTGTTTCGAGTGGAGAGTAGCGTTTGCATCTATGTTCTTAAGTCAATTTGTGCTCCAATTTTATGCGATCTTACGAATTTCATTTTGAGCTAAGTTCGCAACTTCTTGTTTGGTTTGAAAATCCATCAAGTTCTTATTTTTTCTTAACAAGCAATGAATTATGGAAAGTTGGAAACAAATGTGGTTTCCTTGGATTAGATTGGTGGGGTTTAGACAATTTCTTTTAATAATTATTGAAAGGTGCTTTCTTTTTGTCATAGGAAGAGGTTTCTAAGATTGTACATTTGCTTAATTCATTATAGGTTTTTGTGAAATCTCAAAAGTCAAGGGCTTACTTCAAGCGGTACCAAGTTAAATTCAAGAGAAGGAGAGGTATACCATTGTTGTTGCCCTGTTAGGTGTTTTCAATTGTAATTTTTTTTTTATATTTTATCGATGCCTCTTGTGACAATGTTATATCTTTTTAAATTGTGTAGAGGGAAAGACAGATTACCGGGCCAGGATTCGCCTGATCAATCAGGACAAGAACAAGTACAACACGCCAAAATATCGATTTGTTGTGCGATTTGTATCCATCTATGATGTGTTTTTCGCTATCTAGTACTTATCCACCATGCTACTATTTTCTTTTTTGGTTGCTGATTCAGTTTTGTTTGTGTGTTTTAAGTTTTGACTTTAGCAATGACACTTTGCATGCGAGTTCATTTGTCCATAACAATGGTTGTTGTTATTTATTTCGCCTAATCAATGGTTGACTTTGACAATGGTAGGCATTACAAATTTTGTTTGTAGAAGGTAAACAAAATTTGGTAGTTTAATCCATTGTTTTATATAGTCCTTAATTGATATAATCACAACTCCCAGATGAATAGAGCAAACTATCATTAAAACTTTTACTTCATTTATAAATTACGTAGTGTGTAAAGCCCTTGCTATTACTGGTTTAAGAGATCTTTTTTTATTTGGAAAGATATTATATTTAGATTTTTCTTCTCTTCATCTTTGTTTCTAATATTTAGATTGGTTATTACTTCTTGATGCATACATGTTTAACAGGAAGTTGTGGTTCAAGCACCGGATATTGGTCTAAAGTGATGGATGTCAATAACCCTAGCAGACATGGATGATCTTTCATAATTTGTTTAGCTGATGAACTTTTTAGTGTTGACCTCTGGTCTCTTGAATTTTTTTTTTTTGTTAGTAAACATAATCATTTTTGTAATCTTATGGTTTTGATGACCTTGATACTGTATTAGACTAACAAGGATGTAATTGCACAAATTATATCTGCTACCATTGCTGGTGATATGGTTCTTGCAGCTGCTTATGCTCATGAACTGCCTCATTTTGGGCTGGAAGTGGGCCTCACAAACTATGCTGCAGGTATCTGTGGAAGTCTTGTTAGACAATTTGATTTTGTTGCTGTCATGTTTATTTATGTAAACTGTTTCTACCATGGGCCTAGCTTACTGCACCGGACTTCTCTTGGCCCGTCGGGTTCTGAAAATGCTCGAGATGGATGATGAGTATCAGGGAAATGTTGAGGTAACTGGCTTGTATAAGAACTTATTGATACATTTTTCATTTCAATAAGTTTTAATTAACTATTTTTACAGGCAACCGGAGAGGATTACTCTGTTGAACCAGCAGAGAGCAGAAGGCCTTTCCGTGCTCTCCTAGATGTTGGCCTTCTACGAACGACCACTGGAAATCGTGTTTTTGGTGCTCTCAAGGTATCATTGTCCCCTTGTTGTAAAGTTAAATGCAAAATTTGAAGAAAATTTTAAATTTTAAGAAACAACAAACTATATGTTTGTAGAGTCTTTCTTTCCTTTCCTTTTATTATATTTTATTTTTACCCCCTTCTTGGACAGTTTACTAATTTCTCCTTTAATCTGTGATGTGCATCAACGCATGATCTCAGGGAGCCTTAGATGGTGGGCTTGATATTCCTCACAGTGACAAGAGGTTTGCTGGTTTCAGTAAAGACAGTAAGCAACTTGATGCTGAGGTTCACCGCAAATACATCTATGGAGGCCATGTTTCTGCATACATGGCGGTGAGGCTTGAACTTTTTTAATGTTTACAGAAGTGGATTATCACGATGCTGAACATAGTATTGATTTGTTGGTTAAAATAAAGAGCACTCTCTCTCTCTCTCTCTCTCATTATCACAGAACTGGATTATCATCATGCTGAACGTAGTATTGATTTGTGGTTAAAATAGAGAGCAATCTCTCTCTCTCTCTCTAAAATTTATTATCTTATTAATTGGCATGCAGACTCTGATGGAAGATGAGCCAGAGAAGTACCAGTCTCACTTTTGCGAATACATAAAGAGAGGTATTGAGCCAGATGGCATAGAGGAGATGTACAAAAAGGTTCATGCAGCAATACGCGCTGATCCCTGCCCAAAGAAATCCGTCAAAGAGCCTCCAAAGCAGCACAAGAGGTAATCAACAATGTAATGCTTTCTTGTATAGTTGATATGTGGGCTGCCAGTTCAATATTTCTAAGCTTGAGTCGTGTTTATCTACCTAAAACCTCATACTTAAGATAATCCATATTTAAATTTAAATCCCATATGTTTGGATTTACAATAAGTGGAACAAAGCACGAATAAATGGTAATATTGCATTTTAATGTCAAGGAAATATACGACAACAGTTGTGTTCTTCTCCAACTCTTTTTTTATTTTTTCATTTATCTGCCTGACATTTTTCTACTTGCTATATGAGAAGATTTTGATCACATTTGCCGTGCTTTCGAAGAGAGGGTTTTATGTGAGTTAATTGATACAAACAATTTACCAGACTCTTGTGCTTATGATTTCTAAAACAAGCATCATTTATCCGTAATTTTAATATTCTTGTGAACATTTCTTAGACTGGTCATGGGAGAGACTTCTTTGGAGTTTGTTTACTTACAAAAATATAATATATTCCGAATTCTGCATTTGGATCTGATGTGTTATTTATTTCATGGCTTAAAACTGTTTTGCCTGCACACATTCTTCAGAAGATGCCTTCGTAATTTTACAATTTCCATTTTCATTTGGAGTGTCTTTACACTTGGTTTGGATGGCATTGCTTTATCATATTTAAAGCTATAGTAGAATATTTTTATGCTTTTTAAAAATATGATGTTGATTTCTGATTGACCAAATTTGGATTCGGATAAATTTATCTGAATGGGATTTAAAGAATAGAAGAAAGTTGGATTTATTGTTTTTCCCTTTCCCAAATGAAGCAACTGAAATTGGCCATAAGTTTGGCTGTGACTGATAATATGTTATTTCCAAAATGGAATTCACTTTTTGGAAGTGAATTCTTCACACAGCGACATAATCATCATTATTTTATAATCTTGGGTTGTTTTTGTTTTCGCTGCAGGTTTAACCTGAAGAAGCTTACTTACGAGGAAAGGAAAGCCAGCTTGATAGAGAGGCTAAATGCTCTCAACTCTGCTGCCCCTGCTGATGATGATGACGAGGAGGAGGAGGAGGAGTGAAATCACCCGTAGGAACTTGGTGATCATTGTGCACTGTTACCGTTTCTTTGTTTTTGAGAATTGCTTCAGGAACCTTCAGTTTTGCTTGTTTCTTTGGATGGTTTGGGACATGACAGATTTGAGTAGCTTTGGTATAACATTAAAAATGCTCAATGTTAGTTGTTTTTAATTGACATGTTATGATGGAAGCCTAATGTGCTTGTTTTTACTTTCCAAACCTGGGGCATTATGCATTATGCTTTCTTTTTTTGTTTTTTGTCTTGTCCTTTGATGGGATGGGAAAAATTGGAGGTAATGGGGCAGTATTAATGAGAGTTGAATAATAGGAGGTTAATTTTTTAGTGTTTTAACTTCATTATATTTCCAAGCA
The DNA here is from genome assembly GCA_036172215.1 of Camellia granthamiana. NCBI lineage: Eukaryota > Viridiplantae > Streptophyta > Magnoliopsida > Ericales > Theaceae > Camellia > Camellia granthamiana. The sequence continues at coordinate 24,907,157 of CM069915.1, read as the reverse complement.
AAATTAATTGAGGTGGGAAAGTAAATTTCATGCTCATTTTCTTATTGGGATGTAAAAACATGTGCAGGACAGAACAAATTGTGCTTTGTTTATCTGGCCTGCGGTTTTTAAAGAAAGTTTAATTACTACAATTGTTTGATATCTTTTTTTTTTTGGGCTGAACAAGATCAATTTTGGCATTACATGATTTTCAGGTTTGATTGTTTTAACTGTCTATGGAATGACTCTTTTGAGCCTGTTTTGTGTAGTTTTCTTCGAGATTAAAATAATTAGAAAGCCAAAAGTGAAAATATCGTTTTCTCAACTTTCAGATATTTTTGTTGCTACTTATTTAAATTTTAGTATCTTGAGATTGCACCAAAACTAGCCCTCTAAGCTTTGTATGAATAAGAAATTGCACCAAATCTGATACGAACTCCGCAAATGAAACAAACTATCTATAAATTGTACCAAACTACCTCTCTCTCTCTCTCTCTCTCTCTCTCTCTCTCTGCTTGTCCGTAAAACTGTTACACCTGTATAAAGGTGGCTTTAATTTATTAGAAAATTTAAAAGTATCTAGTAATTTGGAGATAAATTTCATGTTGAGTTCTCAATCGATCCAAACTGATCATTACTATACAGCTCATTAGCAGTTTCATCTACTACTCCTAATTGTAAATAAGTACAAGTTCATCTCAAACACAATATCATACAGGATAGCAGCAACTCTTCATCCTTCAAATATCTGATGTCGTTGAATTGTAGTATGTAGAAATTAAGAGAACTACATTTCTACCTACTTCTCCGAGTGCCAAGTTTACAGCACCATTAAACTCTGATTACCTGCAAAGCCAGATGTGAAAGGATGGTTAAAGTGAAAAGTGAATCCCCCAAAATCCATAGACCCCTCCCCCATGCGCCTGAGAGAGAGAGAGAGAGAGGCTTAAAAAAAAAAAGAGGAAATGCTTAATTTCTTAGGATCAGCCATTCTAATGTAGAAGAAACTCAACGAAAACGACACTACTTTCAAATGGTTAATATAATGTCTTAGCTTAGCCGTTGTGACCAAAAAAATCTCAAAATGTATCATACCTTGTGTCCTACAAAGCAGCCGAAAGATACAACATCCCTAATCATCCTCCTCTGGATCAAAATCCACAACTTTTACATCTGCATCTTCTCCATACTGAATGTAGTTGTCATTCACTTTTTAGATCCATCTCAACTAGACGATTCTAAAAGTTAAAAAAAAAAGGGTCAGTTTTGGAGGGAAAAATTCACTAAAGACGAAAATAAGCCAAGTTTTATAAAAAAAGCTAATAAAAATTGGTTTATTTTGTCGTTTCTGAACTTTTTCAAAAGAAATTTAAATTTTTTAATTTTTAAGATCATCCTAGTCGATGAGATGAATCTAAGAAGTAAAGTCATTTGAGTAAATTTTAAAAAAAGTTCACTAAAAACAAAAAAATAAATTGAACTAAAAAAGCGGACTCCTAAAATAATATAATTCAGAGCCATATAAGCTCATCTAAAGACTTTGTTTGTCACCAGTAGATTAAAGAAATGGCTAGGGGATAAGAAGACGGCCACCTAATTGATCTGTTCAACTGGACAATTGCTAGAAATCTTTGAAAATTTGTTAAGCTAAAACTCAACAAATGAATGTCATAGAATCTGTTGATGGACATAAAAGCCTCATAACAAGAGCATGATTCAACTCTGATTAATTACAGATACATGCATTACAGTTTGTTCTAACCATAACGTCTGAACCCCAACAGAACAAGTCCAAAGCAAGAAACCCGATACACCATTTTCATCATTAAAGAACTAGTGGTTCCTGATGTCTATACACCACATTTGCATACTTATAAAGAAAACATATGTATTTAAATGTGGGCGAAGAAATCATATTTTCACATACTTCTCTGTTGGCCCTAATCTCAAGTCTTTATAAATGAATTCATATAAAACAAGAAATCAGCAGTTCCACTGCTGTAAATATGCAACGCATATGACTATGAATTCATGTCCTTGCACAACTGGAGCACAAGCATGCACAACATGTGCCATCACACACCAAATGCACAGAGAGAGAGAGAGAGAGAGTACCTGCTCTCTTTCCTCAAGTCCAGAGGCACAAAGCTTCCCATGCTATATTGATCGACCTGTTACAACTAATATTGATAGCAATCAGAAATAATAGAAGCAATTCTCCCTATGCTACTAAATGCTTCCAAGAAAGATAAAGAGAGCTGGGGTTATCAGAAGATTGCCATGTCTAGGTACTATCCACTAATGCCAAAATTAACAGCTCTTATGATAATGGCAATCACAAGATAAACAAAATTTAATAGAGCACAAATTATTGTATTTATAGAATAATCCATTGTGGTGGTGTTAGAACAAGAAACGGCACTTCAATAAGGGATCAAATAAATAGATGCTAGTACACACAACAAAATCAATACAGTATCAAACATTGTTACCAACCAACCACACGTGACTACGGGTGCACGCAAGTGCAAGCGCACACACAAAAATATAAATATTCATTATGAATATTGCACTTAAGTGATTATCAGAATCTCATGAAACTAAACTAAAAATTAAGCAATTTCAAAATGGAATACACCAATGTTAATGTGGGAGAGATTTTGTTCAATGACACTGCCAAAATAGAAAAAAGAAACCTCTTGACAATCATCAAGAGTCTTATTAGACCATATCAGCAGAAGAGTAGTACACACACAAATACTTGATTGAAATGAGAACCAATTCTTCTATTGAAATGAGAACCAATACTCAATGTATATTCAGGCTGCTTAATGACACACCAGTTCAATCAAAGCTTTGTTAAGTTTTTCAAATTGTGGAGCCATCCGTCGATTCAACTGTGACAGCAAAACTCGAGGCTCTGGATTCAAGTAACTACCAACAATAAACATACAAGCATGATCATATATAGTAAGATGAAGATATACAAGTAGAAACAGTTATTAAATGTGAAGGACCCACTCTTCAATGGTTCTTTTGTTTGTCACTAGGTCCATTTTGGAGATAATATTGACATGGGGTACTTCAATTTGGACCATTGCAGAAAGTGAAGCCATGCAACCACTTATAAACTTGGTCACATCAGTCACGAACTATCATACAGAAAGAAATTAAAACTATTCAGTTTCCGTAGATACAAGGGCAAAGCCAGTGGTGAAATAATTTTTTTAAATTAATTTAAAAAAAGGTGGAAAAAACTTATACAAACCTGTGAATCAAGCAAATACACAACACAAACATTGAAGTTCTTGTGCTCACAAAATTTTTAAGGACAGGAATGTGTGAAACAAGTTCTATCTGGCCTATAAAATAAATGAATTTCAAAGATAAAAACATAATCGACTCAAATATATAATCAAATACAGTGCCTCAACAGTCAACACATTCACACTATATAAGCACCAAATGGGATATGTAAGTTTGGAAGTTATGTTGTTTTTACCAAAAACACCCCATTACCAAAATAAATAAATAAATAAATAAAAAGTAGCACAGGAGCAGCTATCAATAGGATTAATATTTATTACAGAAGAATTTCAAAACTAAATTCCTCTTTCAGGAAGTTACATATATAAAGTTATATGTATGCATCTGTGTGTGTGTTTACATGAGTTAATCAACTGTAATTAAACCAATACACTTATTTGGTCATCAGTATAGAGTAGCCAGAAACATTCAAAATATAGATGAAATCTTGTGTAGCAATTCTTTAAGTTTTGTCAGTACATAACTAAATAGGAGCCAGTGTGCTCTTCACATATAAACCCTCCATGAGATAAGAAGAAAGAAAAAAATCTTTAAAGAATAATTTATGATGAGAGAGAGAGAGAGTTGACAGCTATTAGCTAGAAGAAAGAAAGCCGAGGTTTCACAGCCCTTTATATTTGTGTACGTTCAATGAATCCTTAAATGCGTTTTCAACCGTCTTACCTTGTTTAACATCAAACAACTAACAAGTAATAAGTCTATGTCGGGGCTTTGCATTTTGACTTAGTTAACTTGAATATTGACTAGTTTGGCCCTGTTTGGTAGAGCTGTGGGAAAGTGCTTATAGTTTATGCCTAAACAGCTTATAGCTTATAACTATGAACATAAGCTGATTTCTAACTTATAAATTAAGCATCTCCTGCCTCACTCAAAGAATAAGCTGATTTCTGATTTCCAAAAAGCTATAAGTTATAAGCTAAACCAAACACATCAAAATAACTTAAATTAAGCTGAAAGCTGAAATAAGCAGCTTTTAAGCTGCACCAAACAGACACTTTGAACCATTTGTCGGCTGCAATTTTGATTTATGCAGAAAAAGGATGTTATCCGTATCTCAGGTGCAATGTTTTATACCAGCACGGTTCAACTGTTCAAGTCTTCCTACAAGCTTCAACACCACCTTTAGTTGCTAATGTCTGCTAACATGCACTCAGTTTTTCACAAAACACAGACAACTCCTTGCACCAGTTTCTATTCATGTTGTTATCAAAATTTTAAATTATAAAAACAACTGAAAAGGGGGAGGCAAAAAAGTAGAAGTTACAAAAATGAGTATAAATACCTGGGCAGTCAAGAACTAAATAATCATCGTCCAAGTAGTTATCCAATTCTTCTGTTAGGCGATCGTCCAAATTTTCTTCAAGGTGCCTTGTGTGGAGATTTAAGGCCATACAAAACTAGGAATCCAACAATCAAAGCGCAAAGGAAAAACAAAAGTTCTTTACATAATAAAGTAAAAATTTTCTCTCTAATGGGATATCAGTTAATGGCCTCATGTTTCTAGACATAATCAGTGATCCCTAGTACAAATGGGTAACAACATAATCTAAGAAGAATGAACAACAAATTTGGGAAAATACAAAACCCAAATTTAAAGGATACTCCATGCAGTAGATAAGGCCACTGTTTGGACCAAGTCCAAGCTCCCCCATAACATCATCCAAAGAAATGAGTTCCCTGATATCTGCAAGAAAAACCATGCTTCATTGCTCTAAGACCAAGGGAAAAAAATAAATTAATAGCGCAACTAAGAACTCAAACAGAAAGTGATATCTATTTACCCATGGTAACAGGATAATCGAAACTTTCAGCAGCAGGATCTAAGTTCACAATATGAATTGTTCTCCTCATGGTTTCGCAATGTTTGTACAGACTAGAGCAGTATGTAGACTGGTGAGTGACCAAATCATGAAAAAAAATATACATTGAAAAAATTAAAATATAATAATAAATAAAGCATTCTTGTTAAATGACCATCATCAAACCAAGAGAAACATTAGTCTTACAAAATCTCCATTTTATAGGGTAATTAAGGACATAAACAAAATGCTATGCAGCTAAGATAATCAATAAATGACAAATTTAAACAATCACCTTCCCACTTCCAGCAGGGCCAATAACTAGCTGCGCGTAACCCATGATAGACTTAAAAAAATTCTCTACCAATTCAAAATGGAAGTACGGAAGATATCTTGGAAAACCCAAATAGCAGCAACAAAAGCATATGTTCCACACCAAATAACAGCCGCCAACAAGAATCTCAGTACATCAGAGTAAGCCATAAGCACTCACAAGAAAGCCTCAACATGACAATGCCTGAATTACCATCATCAAGATAAGTATTACAGTATACTCATAACATAATCTCAACAAAAACAAACCCACCATTCATATCAGTTTTTTACTCAATACAGCCATTCTATCAACTTACCAATCACCCAACAAAAAGGGAAAACAATGCAAACAATATAAAATTTTACAAAAATTCAAAAAAATGTCATCTTTTTTTAATTAAAAAAGGAACTCTGTACCACGATGATTCTTGACATGATCTTCAGAAATAAACATGATTAGAACACACCAAATGGTGAAGAGCACCTTATAACCGTTTGAAATTGTCCCAACACATTAAATTTGACAAGCAAATTACTTTCCATTTTGTAGCGTATAAACAAGGTTTCCCCTCTTAGATATTGTGTTTCTGGTTTTTGCAAAATATTAGAACATTTGGAAAGATGAGAAACATAACCAAACAAACAGTCGCTGAATCAACACAAACGAATCGCAAACGTAAAACCCTAAACGATCGCTGTTGGTTTATCATATAACACCATGAAATCAATTAATGAAGATTGATACATGTAAGTGTCAGACGTACGTGAAAGGCCGTGAGTGAACGCCAGAGTAGCAGATGATGAGATGAGACCAAATTTGTAACCAAAAAATTTATCAAACATATGTGGGTTTTACATGAGTGTGATTCTACATTCATGTAAATGATTTGGTAGAATGCTTGATAATTTATTTTGTATTTCTAACATTATTTTATTTTATTTTATATTTTTGATAAATTACAATTTTGAAAAATATATATAATAAGTTTTAAGAATTCAATATGATCATATTTATGAGAATTTTTTTTTAAGTCTTGATTGATAAATATGTACAATGTGTACTCAATTATTAATAATTATTATTAATAAATTTATAATTATTTCTTAAAATTATTTCTTAAAATTATTAATAATTATTAATAAATTTTTTTTAAGTTTTGATTAATAATTATTAATAAATTTATAATTATTTCTTAAAATTAGGCCTCATTTGACAACTCAATATTTTAGTTTAAAAGTCAAAAAGACACTAAAAAAATTAAAAAGTCAACAATTTATACTTAAAAGTTAAAGATTCATTTTTCTTTATATTTTTCGTAAAAAATTAAAAAATCATTCCAAATATATTCAGTGTGCTTGGTTTAAATTTTCTAAATTCAATTTTCTAGAAATTGAGTTTTTTATTATTATTTTTTTTTTGTGAATATTTTTAAAATTTTAAATATTTTTTTTACTCTTTTAGATACACCTTATTTAGATGTATTTAAAATGTAAAATATTTGTGAAAAAATATTTTTAAAAATTAATAAATACACAAAAATATGAAAAATATATTGAATTTTCGTTTTTTTTTATTTTATATTTTTGGTATTTAGTGAATTTTTTTTCCATAAAATTATACTTTTTAAGTGTATTTATGTTAAGTATGTTTAAAAATAAAAAAAATACTTAAAATATTAAAAAAATCAGTAAAAAAAAAAGAAATGAAAAGAAAAAATAGTAAAATTTTATAAAAAGTAATCAACCAAAACCAAATAGAATAATTAATTTTTTCACTTTATATTTTAATAAAAAAATCAAAAAACAACTAAAATAAACGACGCGATACACTCAATTGTCGCAAGTACATCATAGTCGCACTAACATTTCGGTTTGTCTCTCTCTCTGTCCCAGTGAAGGCAGCAATCTTCATCCCAGGTTAAGCTTGAGATTGCAATTTCGGTACTATATCTATATCTATATATTGACGCATATACACTCATGTGCTTCGAAGCCTCCGATTTCGCTTGATGTCAAGATCAATATTTTAGCTTTCTAGGGTTTCTGATTTCGTAATATTTATCTATATAGGCTATCTATTATACTCATCTATAGTATTCTCTTTATGATGTCTTTGAATAGTTTGTTAATTGTTTTTTGTTTTTTGGTTGCAATTATGTGATGTCAGTGTCAGCCATCAATTGCACATCTTCCATGTTTAACAACAATATGTGCATAAAGAAGACTTATTTATATGTTAGAACAAGCAGCCAATGTGAAATGCACCATTTTTAGAGATTGAACTTGATTTTATTATACTTTAAATGTAAGTTCAGGAGCTAAACTATGATCTGTATTCTGTACTCTTATTCATTGTTGGGTCTGCTCTCTCTAATCAATTGTCTAGTGTTTGTGTTACAAAATATTTTATGTTTCAGGCATTAAATGGTTCAATTATTTCTATCCGAACCCACCTGGAGCGATGCTGGGGATGATGAATCTGTTAAGCAGCAGATATCTCTTTTAGACAAGCTGCAATCCATGATCTGGTCACTTATTATGTCACGTGGAGGTCGATCCGAGGCTCGGTTGTGGCTTTGCAACAGTCTTGCAAGCATAAGTTCTATGACTCCCCGCCATCAGCGTGAGCTGTTTGTGAAGATATTGAGATCCAAGCCACCAAAGCGGGCAGTAGCAGCTCAAGTTTTGCAAATGATCTTTGAGAAGCATCCACGCAAAGCAGGGTCTATCCTAGCCAAGAAAAGTCGTCGGCTTGAGAATTTTTTTAGAGGCAAGTTAGTTTTGGCACATTTAATAATGAAGTTATTTTTAGTTTAACTAGTTTGCCTAGTAGATTCAACCTAGTTCTTGTAGCTCAAGCCTCCGGGTTTTGTCCTCCACCTTTTTCATCTAAAACAATACAAATGATTTTTATTTTTACTTTTAACACTGTGGTTGAGTATAACAATTAACAAATATCTAGCGCTTCCTTAGGGTCCATTTCTGATGCAACTGCAAAAGCCTGGGCTGCCAATTGTGATAATGCTAGTTCATGACTGTGGGCAACCACTTAATGCAATAGTGCTGGAAGTTAGGTCTGTATGCAGCCCACCCTCTATTAGTGGTAACCCAGGTTACTGAATGGATTTATCTAGTTTACTTCATGATGTCATAGTAATACACATCGGAGGTTGTGGTATGTGTTAGCTTTTGATGTGAATTTATGGAGTTCTTATTGTGCCATTACTCTTGAACAATGCAGGACATCCAAGACGAATCTTGCAATGGTTTTCTAATTTTGCTGGTAGTGGTAATTTGGGGCACATAAGAGGTGCTAAGGCACTGTCTCAGTTTGCTTTTGTGAATCGGGACATCTGTTGGGAGGAGCTTGAGTGGATGGGGAAACATGGGCAATCTCCTGTCATGGTTGCTACAAAGCCTCATTACTTCCTTGATTTGGATGTCCAACAAACAGTGGAAAATTTTATAGAAAATGTGCCTGAATTTTGGTCATCCAATGAGTTTGCTGATTCATTAGAAGATGGCGACATTTTGTTCATTGACACCAAATTCTTTGTAGATTTTTTTGTTGATTTGATGTTCAAGGAGGATGCAAAAGAAGTATGGGAAGTCATAAATGAATTTCTAATGGAGGAATCTTTCTCTTCTTTATGTCACCACCTCCTTATTATTCTTGATGAGCGAGAGTTATATGTTTTCTTGGAGTCACTCCGTAAAGTTCTCAATCCAAAGGTTGACTCAGTGGATTTTGGTAACCCATCATATTGGCTTGAGATTATACTTTCAAAGTGCAGTGATTCTGTATCTATCGATCAGCTACTCCTCCTCAATGCAGTTGTAAGTCAAGGACGGCAGCTTCTGCGGCTTGTATGTGAAGAAGAGAATGAGGAGGAAAAAGTTAAAATCAAAGACATTGTTGTGCAGGTTTGCACGTGCTCAAGCCACCCCTATAGTTTGTCCTCAATAATGAAAGAATGCTTCAAGGCAAAGACCATAGAATCAGTCAAATGGTTGGGTTTACAGTCTTGGGCTCTTCATTATAGATTATCAGAAGAGTGCCAGACTCCTGAGTCCTGGGAATCACTGTTCATTGATAATGGAATAAGTTTTCGCAGGCCTGACAATTATGAGTTGTTACATCATGATGGATTCTCAGACGAGTGGGAGTCTGATTTGGATGAGAGGGCTTCTGTTAGAGTCAGACGGAAGAAAAAAGAGAAGCGTAGAAAGAAAAGGAGAAAAAACCTTGATGATATTGACAACTACAACAATGAGCCACTGGATCTTGATATGTCAAACAACAGGTTGAGCTTGCAATCTAGGGCTGGCAATTGGTTGCTTTCTACTGATGGGTATTCTATTTCATGGAGCAGTGTAAGTTTATTATCCTTCATTCTTTACTTAAATTTGTAGGCTTCTTTATTTTAGGATCACTGCCTTTTTCCATTGCTGATTCACTTAGCAATTTTTTGATGCCAATGATATGTCATTCTTTGTATGCGTGATTAGTAAGGTTTGGAAATTAATTGTGTTTATAAATCTCGTCAAGCAAAACTTTTTAATAAGGTGGCTTTGTTTGTAACTATTTACTGTTATGTTAGGGGACTTTGTACTTGTGGGGTCACGAATGTCAAAAATATGAAATAAGCATTGTGCATTGAGAAATTATCAACTTTGTACGCTTAAAGTTGATGATTTTAACACCTATTTCTCAATTTTGTGATTTTTGGACCAAAGAAGTCTTCTTGGTATGCATGCTTATTCAATTTTTGTTGTCTTTTTTGTTTTTATCTCAGAAACTTGCCGACACCTCATTTTAGTATTTATTCAGCAAAGTATTTTGGGTAGTCATATTGCACTTAAACCTGACATGACCTTCATTGAATTTGTATGCCTTATGTATTAGTTAATACAAAAAAGGTCCCATTAGTTTGTGTGTCAAACTAGTTTGCTTTCAATGTTTTTTTTATCCCTTCATTTTCAAGGTGCACAGTCTGTCTTTCTCTCTCACCAATTTTTTTTTATAGTTGAAAAATAATAACAACAATGAAATGAATCTCTGTTTATTTTGTAGCTAGACGTAGCATAAATATTTACATTGCCTGATCTTTATAATGTTTTGTAGGTGGATTTACCAGAACATCTGTCAAAGCATTGCTTTTCTACATGGATGAAGTGGATTTTTGCAAGATGCAGAACTGAGGCTTAATTATTTTGGTATGGAATCCTTCATTCAAATTCCTTCATGTTAAATTCACGATCATATAGAGAATTACAAATTTGCTTTGAATCAGGGTCCAATCCTCCTTTTTGCCCCTTCTTTTAAAGAATCTAGATGAATGAGATTGGATGAGGGGCAAGGAAATGGGCAATATCTCCCATTCTGATATGGAACTATGCTGGGATGGACGATTCAAAGGTGTGCATAAAATTCTTAGGCTATTATTCCGAATTGTACTGATGAGCTTAAGACACCTCAAGCAGTTAAAACTTAGAAGTAACATTACTTTATTGATTCTGATATGCTGGGTGGTGCTATAGACTTCGTGGCTTCAATGTGATTGGCATCTGGACTTTAGCAGGTGCCATGCAAAGCCTAGCTTCTTCAGATGGTGCTTTGGGTTTTTTCAATGATTCACAAAAGCTTTGAGTTGTGTGGATATTCAGAGGGAAAACTAGAACATACTTTTTTTTTCTTTTTTATTTGGTCAGTTGAATATACATCTAGTTATAAACCTTTATGACAGCAAAGGCAGTAGTTGCAAACAGAAGATTTTGTATATGCAGAGGAAGAATACAAGGAGAGTTGAATATGACTACTTTTGTGTGCCTACATCTTTTATCTGTGATATATTTGTTGTTTTGCATGAGGACCAGTGATGTGTGGATTTCAAGATTTGTAACAGTGAGCCTCGCTGGAAGTTGGGCTTGGGTCATGGTGGAGTTTATAGAAATAATCAAGGAACTACTACTGCATTAGTATTTCATGCGCCATCAAGGCTGGATTTGAAACTTTTTTTAGGGCTCAACTTTTGTTAGGTCTCTATGCTTATGCTCTTCATGTTAGTCTCTGGCATTGTGCCATGAATTTCAGAATTGGATTTTAGTTGAATTTTAGTATTTTGATTAAAATTTGATTCTATTTATATTTTTTTTATACATAGAAAATCATTAATACCATCAAAACAAATAATTTATATAATGTAAGAGAAATGCCGCTATAGTAATCTTTACAATTTATGAGTGAATAAAAAGAAAAAACGTAGGATTTTATATTATTTGTATATATAATATATATTCAATATGATTTAATAATTTAAATAACTTTAATATTATGTAATGGTTAATAATTTATATATCTATATTTAATATTTTTATATATCTATATTTATGGTCATGTTTGATTCACAAGATTAATAGTGAAGTATTAATAATCCTATTAAATTAGTGTGGTATTAACTTTCCAATTGGATTAATAACTATTGGATTAATATCTATTGGATTAATAATCCCACCCCTACCCCATTACTAATAATACTACAAATTTGTTGGATTAATTATCCATTGGATTAATAATCCTAAACCAAAATATTAAAACAAACATAGGATAATTGAGCTCACAGATTAATAATCCCAATCTCATACTCTAATCCACCCAATCAAACATGCCCTATATGTATAATTTGGGTTTCGGGTTGCTCGGATTGTTTGATGTCTTTGTCCAAGCCCGCCCAAATTTAATTCGGACTTCTGAATTTTTGTCCAAGCCAATACCGAATTTGAAAATATCGTGTCCAAATCCTAAAAAAATTTGTGCTGGGTTCGGATTGTTCGGGTTAAGCTCGCCCAAGTTGCACCCCTACTTTGGGCTAATGGCAGTTTCTATCTACTTGTCTGTCAAAATGGAATTCAGTATACTTTTTGGAATCCAATGTCAAGTAGATGCAGCAATGTATCAAAAGTGAGAAACTAGGTTTCTTGTTAAAAAATTGGAGTGTAAAGTGAACTTCATAATGAGGAAGTTATAACTTAAATGGCAGGTTGCCTACAAGACTGACCATATGGTCCTAATGGATTGGCCTTCCACTCAAGACTGATATCAACTCCAGTAATCTTTTGCCTCAAACTTGGGTTGAATTCTTGAAGGCTGCTCAAAAAACATGCCATACTTGCCAGGCAGTAGACCACACAGAGCCTGCTGCAAATTGGGTATGCCTTCAACAGACGAAGCATTCCAATAAGGTCCTTGAAAAGTCCTTGTTTTCCAGTTTATCTATATAATGATTGCACAATCAAGTTTCATTTAACCTTCATAACAAGCCAAAGAAAAGTTCAAGATGGCAATGATAAAGGATCTCTCAGTGCATCCTTAATAGAAGAGCATGTAATATAACAAGTAACCTGGCAAATCATGGATCCGGCTATATTCAGTTGCGTGGTATCAATATTATACTAACAATAACACGGTGCATAGATTGATCGACACAACCAATTTAAAGTTATACATTCAATGTTTCACCTGTCCAGGTACACAAATAGAAAACCTTTTCCCCATTTTTTAATGGTACAATCTTATTCTGTTTACAAATACAACAGAGGATTTGGCAATCTCATTGTATCCTTACTGGGTATCGGCTGTTCAAAGAGCTTCATGTTGAGGTAATCATGAAATCGCAGCCCCTCCATTTTCAAGCCCTGCAAATAAGGAGAAAATGTTAAATAAACTAATCTTATTTTGGACATGCCCTGAACCTTGAAAGAACATGATTTTTCAGCAGCCTCAAACAAAAAAAAAATTCACGAATTGGTAAAAGGTCAAAAATAGAGTCAAGATGCACCGAAAACAAATTCATATGTCATCATTATATTTGAAAACCACAAACATCACCCTAAGATTTGAATTCTTATAGCTATGATTTAGGAAGTATGGACACACGCCTACTACTGTGTGGTGTCTCTGTCAGACATGTTGGATACCAAACATGATTTTAAATATAAAAAAAAATTAAAGCTGGACATGCTTTGTTCACACGTGGGATACATGTACTATTGCTGGACTCGTGAAAGATATCTAAAGTCCTGACACAAGTCTAAAAAATAAAAAAGGTCAAAGATCTTGCTTTTTTTTTCTTTTCTTCTTTCAATGTATTAAACCCTTTCCAAATTATTTGTAAATACTCAAGATTTCTAAATGTAAGACAATAGGACTTCTCAATTACCACTCTCCAATATTATATTATTGTAAAAATAAGAAACTTACCTACTGATGCGAATGCCGGCAAGCTCACATATTTGGGGCAAGAGCTCTTGGAAGAAATAATGTCATCTTGACTGGTAAATCCAATTACACAATCCCGAGGCTGCAATAACATTAAATTATCAAAACAGGCATTAGAGTTTCTTCAATGTAGAGGAAATCAGAGAGAAATGTGAATCCAAACAAGGATCCTTTGCAAAGAAAGAAATCAAAAGACCCTGTTAGATTCAAGGCTTTTCCCTTGGAATGGCACCATATCAAGTTATCCTGATCATCATGGTCTTTTTTCCATTTTTTTCTTTCTTCTTTTATGAAAGTTTGTCAGAAAATATTTTCATATCATCTTAGAACATAATTTATACACACATGCACACCATAACACCTGGGTGCGTTGGTTTCCAATATAGATAATAGCATTTGAAGTAGCAGGGAAGTTATACCTTAAAATCCTTATAGAAGCATAATCGCAGTTCCTCCACTGCACCAGCAGAGCAAACCACTAATGGTGTTGCATGGAAGGCATTTTCAATTGCAGAAATAATGCCTCCGAGAGGATATTTTTCAGAGTTCGATGGCACATATCCAGCTTCATTCAGAACATTCTGTTGTCATAAATTGAATGATGATACAGTTAGAGGTCAAATGAACAAAGCAAACAAAATCTGACAAAAAATAAATGAGTTGCACAATGTCATTAACATATAGAAGATTTCTTATTAAATTAACAGCATGAATGTTATCTGTAAGATACTGCTAGGTCCTCAATATATATGGATCATAGTAACAGATATCTCAAATTGAAAAGGGCATTACGGTGGAACCTATATTAATTGGAATATAATCTACAGTAGTCAAAGCACTCAGGTAACTTTACAAGGTAATCAAACCTCTCCATGTTGAGGAGAAACCTGAGGCCTGGCTTGGACAAGCAGAACAATACTTCCATTGATTAATTCAGGAACCCAGTCACATTTATCAACTGTATAATTTAGGATTCAATTGGAAATGGTGAACAACTGAATATTATGTTACTAATTAATCTATTGCTTCTATGGCTCAAAAGAAAATTTTTAGAAAATCTAGTTAGAGCTGAGAAGTGATATGATCTCGTCATTTACAAAACCCAAAACCCTGACTCCTATATTCTTCTTCCTTTCTTTTTTCCTGAAGCACTTTAGTGTCTTCAACAACACTTGCTTGAAGTATGTGCCAGTGTCACTACTTTGAGCCAGCATGGGGTTTATAGTATGAAAAATATCAAATTTTAAGCATACCAAGGAAGAAAAGGGCAATTTGCAAGTAACAGAAAGACAAAATGATCATTCACTATCTATGCTTCGGTTTTTCAACTGAATTAACAAAGTGCCATGTCTATAAATTCCCCAAATCTTACTGTGACATTATATTTGAAATAGACGTTGAGGGTCGTCAAAAAGTAACTGTATTCATCTCGAATAACTGGAGACGAACATGTCCCATGCTTTTCTGCAAATAAAATGAAAAAAGTAAAACATGAATTAATACAGAGGGAAAAATAAATAAAACTTAGGTATGTGATCTTAATATCAATTACTTTCCAATAAAAGGTCGGTTGTAAACATGAAGTTGACAACTACCTTTTGGACCCATCATTTTGATAGGTCACATGACTCACACCACAAAAGCACTCATGTCAAAGTTCAGCAAGATTGTTGATAGATATCTTTATATACCAAAAATGGAGTATGCAAAAGGCCAGCAACAATAGTCTGATGCACTCAACCTACGCAAAGTCTTTTTAGCAAGTCATGCTAAGCTAATTATCAAAATTTCTAACTATCTTTTGATGAAAGGAATTAGCATAATATTCAGCTATCATAGTTGGAAGCTAGGATTCAGATGACTCAGGGATATTTTTCATAATCAAGTGTTGTTGCAGTGTGTGTTATAAACTATGTATAGCTTAGACACAATTTTTGCATCAGCCATGAATGTTCAGTGAATTTACTCCAATTTTAGAATAATTTAAATGTACATATTAAACATTTCATTCATTACACAGTGCTGCATAGTAAAGGACAAAGATGATTACCCCACTGCCAATGATGTCCCCCATCCAGCCATAGTAGAAACAAAACAATGTTAGTTCCATGATATAACATCAGAAAATTCAATAATAAAGGCCACAATGAAAAAGACCTCATGAGCCCAAAATAATCCTTTTCCACCATGACAGGTTGACGAAGAACCACAACTTAAAGATGGCCAATACTTCTCTAGGGCATCGAGCAATGTTGAGATCTACAGAAAAAATGAAACAAACATGCTTAACTAGTTCGGAGAACATTATGAACAAGAAGAATATTTGATTTAGAAAGCAATACCACTCTTAGAAATTTTGTTAGGATATATATATATATGAAGCTTAACTCCATGTGTCATGCATAATGTTTTATCTTCTACATAACCATCCAAGCCCAGATAAAGGAGGAGGGTTGTGGCAGGTTGAAAGCCAACGTAAAACTTATAGTAACATATGTATGAACATGAATCCTAAAATTCTTCAGCCGGAGCATTCCCTACACATCAGAGCCTAGGTGTAGTGATAAAGAGACGATGGATTAGCTAGGGATTCCCCCAGGCGATGCACCACATCAGCACCAAGCTGTGGTGAGATCAAAAAGGCTCGACACCAAAATTGAGCTCTCTAATAAAATCTACAAAAATAAACAAAGATTCACAAAAAGATCCTTTACACAAAAAATAAAAACTATGCAAAAGGCACATCTTCAACTTCACAATTGCTAATTTTATGCCCTAAAAAATGTGTTGATTCCTCTCTCCATAAGCACTACAAAATGCACAATGGAGCTATCCTCCAAACTCTCTTCCACTAATAGGAGCAACTCTGGCACTGGTATCTGACATTGGTGATATGATATTAATTGCATGATACGAGACAAATCTTCATCTTAGCAACAACAGCCCACTTATGATCTAGACAATGTGACAAAGTATAGAGGTGAACATTTTTGTTTAACACATAAATGCATGACCATTTTTAGGATGAGACTTTGCCACATTCATGGGATACAATCATTTTAGTTCATTAATTCTCTAATACAACTTTACAAAATATGAGGACAAAATACATATGTTAAGTATAGCACTTCACTACTAGTCTACTACAGCCTGAAAATATAATAAAAATGAAAAAATCAACTTCTATCCGTCAATTATAAAAAATTCTCTCATAGTAAAAACAATGAATGAAAGTGGGTGTGCTCCCCACATTGTTGAGGCAGATTCGAGTTTTTGGAGATTAACCGGTGCAAGGGGTTGGGGTGGCCTCTTGTCACCTTGAGTTTACCTCGTAGGGGGTGGGTCCAAAGGGCCCCTGCCTGGGGTGGGTTTCAGAGATTAAAAAAAGAAAAAAATTAAATTAAATAATGAAATGAATCTACTTAATTTCTGAACAAGCAAACATTTAAACAATGTTCTTACTATTCTGATGAAAGATGTATCTATGCATGCATATACAAATCCTTGCAAATTGCTCATTGCTTCTGCATCAAATGGTGCAACAACATATCCCACGAGCACATAGCAAGATTTTATTTATTTATTATTGTATGAGGTGTTCCCTTTACATCTAGGGCCCCATCATACAAGATCCCAACAAGCATCAACTATAGAAACACGGAAAGAAGCGAAGCAAAAACTGATGTAAAATAGGATCAATTAAGTACCTCTTTTATATCAAAATTAGATCCAGTGCAACATGCAGGCCAGGTTCCATCGTTGTAGTTAGACCACAATCCATCTGTAGTGCAAGGGATATTAGATAACAGAGACTACACAAAAATGATGGTGAATCATGAATTCCTTGGACATGATTTATATTTAAAGGTCTGTGTTTATGGGTCAAATTAGCTTTAATACTATAATGAACAATCATAAGGATGAGACAAATTTGAATCCATCACTCTAGTTTCTCACTGTGAAAGAAACACTTACGGATTGTAAACTCGGTTGGAGAATTTGAGCTGGGTAGAAATTAGAAATCATAAACAAGATATGGTAAGTTTCTTTTTTCCAGAGCTTCAACAATATAAAATAATTTAAAAGATTCAACATGAATAACATTATACAATGCAGAAAAACATAAATGAAACACACAAAAGGAAATAGAGGTGAAAGGATAGAAAAAATACAAAAAGGGCAAATTAAACATTCCTTCTACAATTACACAAATGCTTTTTGTTCTTTTGTTTACATATACAAGAATACTTTGATAATTTAAAGATTTGGCGAGCATGTACTACGATTGTTGCCCATGCATGGGTTTTTAACTTGGGTTCTCTTATTTGCACCTCAATGTAGTTTTTAGCAGGTTTAGATGGGTGTATAAGTCAGATTACAACTTTCTAGTTTTGGAGTCAGTATCCAAATCAAAAGAGGAGGTGCCCTAGGTCCAATACCAAGCTGTAACACTTTCAAATTCAATAGAGACAAAGTTATAAGCAAATAATCTTTAAGAAAATCCAACAAAGGAAATTTGTTGTCCGTAACTTTTTGGCTTTATTGGCAATTTGCAACTTTTTGCCTCCTACCAAACAAGACACTGTGGTTTACAGCAGCTCCCAAATTCTTTTCCTTGTTTCATTAATATTTCCCAAACCCACCAAATTTGTTACACCATTCCAAATGCTAAAGCCCCATTTTTAACCATTCCTTTAATTTTCCCACAAACCTTTAGTCGCACTATATATACATATAACAGGCATGTAGAAGTTTGAAACCTTCCCTCAATGTTTCCAACATCAAAAGACACATTAGTTCATCTACTAATGCCACTAAAATCACTAACAAACTTCCACAACATCCCACTTGAGCTGTCAAACTGAGCAAGTTTTGGTCAAACATATTTGAGAAAGTTACAAAAAGATAATCTTGACTATCTTTCTTTGGAAATTGAGGTAAACATGAGGTGAATAGCTAACATTAATCAAGTAATAATTCACACCAATCCATAAGTAAAAAAAGAACAGGAGACTAATTAATGAGTATCCCAATTTAAAAAATTTCAAAGATCCATAAAAATCAGAGCCTCCACAACATGACCCATAAAAGAAGTATAAAAATTAACTTCAAATAAACCATATCAGCTACAAAGAAAGATTAAAATACAGATATAAGAACCCAACACAAATATAAAATTAATTGGGTATAAAAAAAAAGGGGAATAGAACTGAAGTACCCTCTACAACAACCATTGGAGGAACAACAATGGTGGGTTCTCCGGCAGAAAGTGCCGGGCCATTGTAGAGCCAAGACGAAGTAATCGAACTCTCTCTGTTCTCGAGCTTCTACAACCCCACCACCGCTGATAACTGGGACGCAAACCGATGCGATTAACAGACCCAGGATTTGTAGATAGAAGAGAATGGGTTGGGTGAGGAGAGAAGCCATGGTTCTCTCTCTCTTGGCTCTCTGATCGTGTAATTGTTTCTTCGTCTAATGGCCAATCATGGAGAGATTTTGGGGTAATTACAGTTTAAGTCAATTCCCAAGCAAAAATAAATATAAATAAATAAATAATTAATTTATTAGAATAGTCATATTATTTTATGAGGAAACCATTTATTTATTTTTTTAATTAGGGAAATTTATTAGAAAATCTTTTTTTTTAAGTATTTATATTCTAATTAGTTCATAAGACATTATTTTATTTTAATAAATCCTATTATTTTTGACATCTGATTTATTAAATTTTAATTCTCATATTTAAGGTATTTTATGGACAATTTTAACATTACAAATATTATTTGAACCCTTGGCAATTTGGTGATCTGAACATTTATATTAAATAAATTTGACAGTGTGAATGTTCACATCATGAAATATTCACAATGTCAATATGAACATTAATGTATGTTTCATCTGATTATTATTAAGGATATTTTAGTAACTATGTTACCCATAAAAAATTTTATAATATAAAAAAATAATTAAAGTAACTTGAGTAAAAATAGGTAAAAAAAAATTTATGAATAAATGCTCCTTCTAATTATTCCAATAAAAAATATTTTGTTAATGGAAATATAATTTCTAACTATTTTCTTTTTAAACAATTACAATTTGTAAATGAAAACACATTTATATAACTTAGCTTCTTTTTTTTCTTTTTTTTTTTTGTATGAGAAAAATAACTTGCTGGTGTATTACAATATATATTTTCACACACATTCATATAATTGTTTTTTCACTATTTTACGGAGACATTGTTGATTTATCATAGATCATGTGTCATTGATATTATTATTTAAATGTAATAACTTTTACAATCCTGTAAAAGTACACTAATATTTTGATTTTAACATATTATTTTTATACAATGTGTTATAGCTCGTAGTTTAGTTAGTATAATTTTACAAAAAATCTGTCGCATCAATGCAACAATTAATAATAACTTGATTATTCATTATATTGGTCGAGATCCAAACATATTAGAGGCCTTTTTTTTTTTTGGCGTTGTTCTAGGTTGGTCGACCTCATTATCTTTCCAACAACATATTTGATCCTTATATATATTTTGTTCCTCTAAAAGCTAAATTGTGGTTTAATACTTAAAAACAAAAAAATAATTAAAACTTAAAATTCAGTTGAATTTTAAGGATTGTTTGGAATGACCTAAATAAATGTACTTTTTGTCTTTTTACGAAAAGATGTGCAGAAAAGTAGAGAGGTGATCTGATGAAAAAAAAATAAAAAGATAAAAAAATATATTATTTTTGGATTGCCAAATTTGACTTTAGTATTTGTTCAAGAAAAAAAAAACCTGAAAATTATATGCGTAATTATATAAGCTATGTTATGCGTTTATTTATTTATTTTTCCTTCGCAATTGTTTCATAGATTCAAAATTTAAATACAAATTTAAAAAAAAAAAAAAATTGTCCAGATCATCACCAGCATGTCTAACAATTAAAATCCGTTTATTTATTCACAGAAGTATGTAATGATGCACAACACAAGGAAAGGAAAGAGGTCGGTGCTTCAAGGGTTTATTTCCAGTTCGCGGACGACGAGACGAGTACCTCTCCCTCTCTGGTTCAAACGCTATAAACCCTAATTTCTCTATCCTCGATCCTCTCCTCTCCTCTCCTCTGCGAATCCCAAGGAAAAGTCGCGAAATTCTATACTTTTACCTTGTGGATTTCTCATTCCGATCAGGTAAGCTCTTCTCTCTATGTCTCTCTCTCACACACGTACATGTGTATGTTTGTAATTTGAATTGAAGTTCAATTGCTTCGTGTTGATGAACCCACCTTTTGCATGCGTGTGCTTAGAGTGATTAGATCAAGTTGTCTCACTTTCACTCATCTGTTAAAACTGAGCTAAAAGCGAGGGGAGAGAAGAGATTTATATGATTCCGTTTGTTTAGTGTCGTTTTGGGTATCTGAAGTATGAAAATCTACTTAGATAAGCGGAAGGGTAGTTATGTGATACGAGAGACGAGGTTAGAAATTGATTGTTTCAAGGGTGTTTTTTTTTTTTTTTTTTTTTTTCCTTTTTTCTCTCCTCTTTCGAATTTCCTGAATGTTATGCATTTTCAGACACTGGGAAGTTATGATTTTGTTCATATTGAAAGGGAAAAAAGGATTAGATTTTAAAGTTGGTAGACTCTGCAGTAAAATAACTTCAGCTAAATGGGAATAAATTGAAAGACAAGATGGAATTGTATTTTAAATTGTTGGATCCTTTCATTCTGTTTGGGGTTTTTACTAAACTATAGGTCTTTTATTATTTAGGGTTCCAAGCAATGAGAAATCTAGGATGCAAAAGGTTTATAATTTTTGCTTCACTTTATTAGCAACCAGAAGGAACATAAATTCAACGAGTCACCTACATTTTATCAAGTGGTTTGGTCATCATTATCGTATGATCTTCTGTCTCGGAGGTTTTTTAAGTCAATGGTCCTTTTATTATTGAATTGGAAAGCAATAATTTCAGCATTTTTACCCCTTTTTTATTAGGAAGGTGTCTTTTAAGGAGTCTGGCTCATCTCTAATTCCCATAGAAGTGGAGGATCCTCCACTCTTTCATGACAACGCAACATGTCAGCACTTAATAATTTAATGGTCAAGATATTGCCAAACCAACCGACTCATTTATCAGGCTCAAACAATGCCTTTTGAAGCCAAATTGGCACTAACAAAGCATTCATCAATTCTCCTTTAAATTTATCCGCCGAGGTTTTCAACACCTACTATGATGGAAGATCATCTTTATTTTCTCATCTTCTTCATCCTTCCAAATGCAGAATATTGTGCACAACAGGATACAATCCTATCCCCTTTGTTACGGTGCTATATCAAAGAAGAGAAAATGTAGGAACCAGAAAAGTTACCTAGTTTGGTTGAGTTTTCATTTTGAAAAATCTCAAAGCTAGTTTGGTGAAAAAAATGAAAGGGTGCATACTGTGTGCCCTTTCTATATCACTATGATTCGTAACAAAACCACAATGATTCATAATTTTTCTCATCACAATAGCTTGTAAATTTATAATGTTCATAACATAACCACGATGGTTCGTAATTAAAACTTTTTTTTATGGTGCTTTCCTTCGTAACATAATCACAATGGTTCGTAACTAATGCCACAAAAGTTTTCTTATGAAAAGGGGTGTGTACCATAGCCTTTTTCATAAAATTAACATCCATAATAACCTAATTTGAATAGAAATAAAAAAGAATGAATTTGATCTGATGAGTCCTCCCAGTCATATTTAACAAAAACTTACCACGTCTATCGATAATTTGTTCTCCTTTCTTCTAGTAAACAATATGCTTGGTGATGTAGAAATCAAAATCAATGATTACAATTGTTGCATTAAAAACAAAGCTAGAGTTCTTGTGCCTTACGATATGAGTTTGGAGTACAAAAAAGATGAAAATAATGGAATTCTATTGGGGGAAAAGGTAGGGCTGTGAATTCAGAAAATCTGGATGATCTTGGTGGAAAACTTTAACGGATAATTGATGAATGCTCCTTTAGTGTGAATCTGGCTTCAAAAGGCATTGTTTATGCCTAATAAATGAGTTGGTTGATTTGTCAAGGTCTTGACCATTAAATATAGTAAGTTCCATGAAAGATTGGAGGATCCTCCAATTCTAAGGGAATTCTAGGGGAATTGGACTCCTTTTAAATATTGGATATTAACTAAAAAAATGTGGCCTGACATCTTTCTGCTGCCCTGGCTATTTGGTGTTGCTTTGTGAACTTTGAAAGATTGTAATTTATTTCTTTTTGTTGCTTTGCTGTTCCCTTTTGACCCGAATCCTTTGTTCTTGATTTATTTGGACTCCTAAAATGTAAGTTAGAAATTTAACCACAGCAATATCATCTTTGCAAGTTAATACATTCTGTCATATATGTGCATCCTACAGTTGCCTTGCTTTCAAGTCAGGTAGTACAAAACTGCTGGGGCCACAACCTTTTCTGTCCCTCCTATCTTAGAAACAGCAGTAATTTGAAATTTCAATTGTTTTGCCACATCTGTCAGATATCATCTTTGCAATTTTAGATATTCTGTCAGATATGTACATCCTGCAGTTACCTTGGTTCCTAGGCAGGTAACTACGCAACTAGTGGAGCGTCCGCCTTTTCTTGCCCTCCTATCTTAGAGACTAACAATTTGAAATTCCATATTGTTTTGCCAAATCTAGATGAATTGTATGCGTCCAAGAATCCAGAGTCAGGCTTGTGTCTCCTTTTATGTGTTCTTTGATGGGGGTGCTTCCATAAAATATTTCAGGATGCCTAGCAGTAATAATTTTTATAGTTGTTACACTATACCCGAAAGAGAAAGTAAAAAATATTTGTTGACACATGAACGTGTCTCAAGACTCAAAAGTCTTATCCATACATCTTATGTTGTTTTGATGAAATTTATTGATGAACAAATTACACTAACAGTCCCTATAGTTTGGGACTTGTGTCACTGTAGTCCCTAACTTTTCAGTTGTGACATATTTGACTCTGAATTTTGAATCTTGTTCCAAATAAGGATAATTGAAGGTATCATTGTTTAATTTTAAGGGTAAAATCGTCAATTTAGTAAAATATAAACTAATTTGACAAAAATAAATGTCAAAAAAATATTTTTAATTTTTTTAAAATTATTTCTATCCACTAAAGATAAAATTATGTAAAATTGATCAAAATTAATAAAAATTACATGATTAATTTTTAAAAATTAATTTTATATGATCATCATCTAAACACATAATAAAATTTAATTTGGTAAAAAAAATAAATAAATGTCTAAAAGATTTATCAAATTTACATAATTTTATCTGTAGTGGGTAGAAATAATTTTTAAAACTTCAAAAAAAAAAAAAATTGACATTTATTTTTGTCAAATTAGTTTATATTTTATCAAATTGACGATTTACCCTTGAAAAATCTAATGATATCTTCAATTATCCTTATTTGAAACAAGATTCAAAATTTAGGATCAAATGTGTCACAATTGAAAAGTCAAAAAATTAAGTGACACAAGCCCCAAAGTGTAGGGACTATTAGTGTAATTCACCCTTTATTCATTATAGCAAAATAATTAACTAAATAGTTTATTGAAACTTTATTTCTTTACATTTTTGTGTCATAAAATCTCAGGTGATAATGGTCCACTCCAGCTGCTAATGTTGATTGATGGATCCTGAAGGCAAGAAGTTTGGAAGAGGTAATATGCTTGGAACATGTTTTTAACATTTTACTGAAGGTGTGCATGTATTGCTTAAGCGTTCTTGTCTGTATTTTTTGGGACTTTGTGGCATAATTGTTGCTTCGTTTATGCTTGGTGGTTCTTATTGATTTTCGCATATGAGATCTAAGGTTGTATTTTGTGTCATGCATGGCTCACTTTACTTGTTTACCTTTGTGAGACATTACAAAATGGAGGCCCATCTTGCATCTGAAGATGGGTTCAAGCACATGCAACAGGTTCTTCAATAGCATCATGGTCAGGCAAGCTGTTTTATGAGCTTTTGGTTTAGTTTAGGCGAATGAGGTTCTTTTCTCGAAACTATTTTTATATTTATTGTTGGTATAAATGGATCCATTGTGGGTATGTTTTTGCATTGTTTAATCTTTAGTCTATCTAGTTGGGTCATGTAGTCTTCTCTCTCAGGTAAGTAAGTATGTTTTATTACCAAAAAAAAAAGAAGAGAATAATCCAACGAAGCCCTTTACACGCTTCGCAGGGCACGTATCTCCAGAGAGAATCAAATCCCTAGTCTAAAGGAAATAAAAACTCTCCAACAGCCAAAAAACTAGGCAAACATGCCCTCAAACTCCAGTGGTTTTTTCAAACATGTATGCATGGAAGGGAAGGCAACAAGCTCATAACAAATGAGTCGCACCAAATCATGCCCCATCATACTGGCCAAGATATTGGAAACACGATGCATACATGAAAGCAAAACCAGTGACTCCACAAGCCATATTAATTAGCAACCAATGAAGGCCTCACCCGAAACAGTTAAACTTAAAATAGCACCTCCTGATACAAGGCAGAATGCCCTCATCAATGAACTTCACTGAACACAGCTGTAAGATAAGGAGGGCACCAACTCAGATCATCCAATTAGAGAGGCTAGGCAAAGCCCTCATCAACTGATCCAGGAATTCCACCAGAGAAAGGCACAGAAGCTGTGGACAAAGAGCTGGAACCATCCCCAAAACCAAATAAAGTGGTGAAGAAACAGGGGAAAAGCCCAAACAAAACTTTAAAATCAGAGAAGGCAGAACCTAATCAACCAACCCCAAAATATAAATCAATAAGAGCAAGGGGAAAAAACAGGCTAGCTGGCTCAAATTTGGGGTTTATCGAAGGCTGATGATAAGGCAGTAGAAAACCGGACTTATTCTCCACGGCAGCACCAGCCATGAGAGAAGCTTGCAACTAAAGAGAGAAACAGACAATAGGGCTCTCTCTCTCTCTCTCTCTCTCTCTCTCTCTCTCTCTCTTATGTGAGTGTACATTGCATATCTTGTGCTTGTATCTGTGCAAGCATGGATGCTGGCATATTACTTATTGGAATATAAGGCCATTGATATAGCTGCAAGTCAAAAGAAGGGTCAAAGGAGCTGGAATTTGAGGTTCCGCGTATGGTTAGCTATTGACTTTAGTCTGTGCAAAAGGATATTGAGATTTGTTATAAACAGACAGGTGGTATATGGGATGCATAAGATTTTCAAGCAGCAAACCTATACCTTTGTGAAAGCAACTTTACAGTTTGTAAAGTCTGTAACCTTCCATGTTTTTTGGGTCATGGATTCATTGCTTGAAATTTTTTTTTAATTGGTCTGCAAGTCCATTTGTGGTGCTTCAAGGTGTCTTGATCAAGTTTCTGAGGCATTCATCTTGCATAAACTAAGGCATGCTTATCAGTTGTGGCATATCTCATTTTCCTTATTTTTTTCGTTGCCATGCTTTGGGATGTCATAGCGTTTAGATTTTCTCCCAACTTTTTTTTATTAGTTGTTGTTTCCTTTTTCTTTTTCTTTTTTTCACTTAAAGAATATGGTTTAGTTTCGTAACTGCCATTGACTTTTGTCTTATTTGAATGCTAGGACCAAGAGAACTCACTGGTGCAGTGGATCTTATAAGTCACTACAAGTTGTTGCCTCACCATGAGTTCTTCTGCAAGAGGTCACTTCCTCTGTCAATTTCTGATTCGCGCTACCTTCACAATGTGGTTGGAGACACAGAAATTAGGAAGGGGGAAGGGATGCAATTGGATCAGCCCATTCAGGATATATCTTATTCAAGAGAAACAAATACTCGCATACAGCCTTTTGACCTAGATGTCCTTAGAGAAGCCTTTCAACTGAGAGAAACTACTCCCATTGATCTTCCTGCTGTAAAAATTTTGCTACCCTGAGGCTTTCTTTGGATTTTCTCATTTTATTTTAGTTGCTAATGCATGATGATGGTTCCTGTTTTTTGGAGTCTTATATCCTAAAAGCTCATGGAATATGAGATGGGTTTTTTTCAGCATTTGTTTTCTATACTCGTGTCAACTGTGGCAGAAGTACTGACCCGGTTGCATCTTGTGATTTATAGGCAGAGAAGGGGATTCCTACTTTTGCTGGGAAATCTAAAAGTGAGTCCAAAGATAAGGAGAGGAAGCATAAAAAGCACAAGGATAAAGATAGAGAGAAGGATAAAGAACGTAGGAAGCACAGGCACCACCACAAGGATCGAAGTAAAGACAAGGACAAGGATAAAAAGAAAGAAAAAAGTGGGCATCACGATTCTGATGCTGAACACTTGAAGAAACAAAATGAGAAGGTTAGGCTTTTAGATTTTCATCTGGATGCTTTGTTAGCATGTTTATAGTTTCTGGTAGTGTAACAGAATTGTGACTGTCCTGGGTTAGTGTGTGCTATGACTGCTCTATTACTTGTGGTTTCAACTTCCCCTGGAGTTGAGTTTTAGGGTTGTCCCAAAAGTGATGTTTCTCTAATATATTAAGCTCCAATAGAACTATTCTTCTTTGGACTCTTGAAATTAACTGCAAAGATGAGAAGGGAGAACTATTACTGTCTTTTATAGAGATTCAGTTCCCCCCACCCCAACCGCGGACCATGCATCTGAATATTTTCTATTTAAATAATTTCAGAAAAGGAAGCATGATGGAGGTGAAGAACTCAATGGCGTTCATAGTCACAAGAAAAGTAAGGTAATAACATGGAGACAGGCTAACTTCAATTAGTTTTGGTAGGATTTTTTTGTGAAGTACTGCTAATAAGTAAGAAATTGCTTTGTAATCTTTGTTGCCTTTTGAAATCTAAAATTAACAAGAAAAAGTGTATGTTGACTTTCTATCCTTTTAAAAATTCACTCTTGAAATTAATTAATTTGGTAGGCCTGATGATATCTGTTTTATCAATAATTATTTCAAAGATATTTGTTTTATTAATAATTATTTCAAAGATAATAAATGCATTTATTAAAATTGCTTGTCCCCCTTTTCCTTGTACTTCCTTTTTTCTTTAATAAAATATCTTTTGTAGCTGATAAAAAAAAAAGAGAAAGT
The DNA here is from genome assembly GCA_036172215.1 of Camellia granthamiana. NCBI lineage: Eukaryota > Viridiplantae > Streptophyta > Magnoliopsida > Ericales > Theaceae > Camellia > Camellia granthamiana. The sequence continues at coordinate 24,879,390 of CM069915.1, read as the reverse complement.
AATAAATGCATTTATATATACAGGCATATGTTTGTGAAAGTGTTGGGGGAGTACATATACATGTTTGTGAAAGTTGGTGTATATGGTTTTTTAAGTGTATATAGGCGCATATATGCTACTTTTTTATGGTTGAACATATCCATATAGGCATATACCTACATGATTTTAGGCTTGCAAGTTCATATGCACATGCGTCCATGCGTGTTTGCTTTTGTGTGCATGTGATTGTGGTAGTGGAGGATGGATGGGAGTGGGGGAGGGGGGAAATAGTCTTAAAGTTTAGTTTCTTGCTTATAAAAGCTAAATTTCTTGCTTTAAAAAGATCAAATTGTTTCCTTTTAAATGCTCCTTTCTTGGGTGTAAACTGAACACCACTATTCACCTTTTTGCTTAAATTAGAGGATAATATTTTCCATGATATTAATGTCTGTTCATTGTTGACGATCTATGTTTTACTTATAAAAAAAAAGATATTAATGTCTCTTCACATCTTGTATTCGGCTTCTCATATGGGTATTATGAACATGCCCACCATGTCTATTTCGTGATCTTTCTTCTCAAGTGTGTCTTCTACTTATTTTTAAAATTATTGCAGCATAAGAGCTAAACGATTGATGAGATGGGCGCCATAAAAGTAGCAGGGTGAAAGATTGCAAGTAGTCTATTTTATTTTTTGTTCTCAGATGTTCGGTTGAGAATTTGGAGGGTCCATGCTGACATTTTTGAGGTACAAGCTGTATTTTATTATTATTATTTTATTTTTTACATTCCATTTTCTCTTTGTTCTGTGTGCTTTGTTGCATGCCTTTCTTTAAATCGTTCAGTAACCTGTGGTGCTATTGTGTTGGAGATGTGGCCAGAAATAGGCCTGAAAAGACTATTGTCTAACCTATATGCATGTACGGATTTATATAATTTTAACTCTCTGTTTCACCTGAAGGCTGAAACATACATATACCATGGACAAAAAAGAAGCCTCATTTCAGACTTGCCTGAGTAGATGCAACATTAGAGTGGTGTTCATATCCAGCCTTTCTTTTTTTGTGTGTGTTTTGTTCTTGTATTACAAGTTGTTTATCACTTGGGGGAGTAGTCTTATCTTTATTGCTTGTCAGCATACGTTGTCCTACATAGGGGGTGTTTGTTTCAGCTTTTCAGAGCTAACTTATGGCTTTTAGCTTTAAAAAAGTTATTTTGGACTGTTTGGTTAAACTTATTTCAAACAGCTTCTGATTCTAACAGCTTATTTTAACTCAAAAAAGTTGATTCTGAGAAGCTGCTCACCCCTTGCTTCTGATTATTAGCTTCTGCTGTGGACATGTTAATTTATTGTTATACTCTTAAATTTTTTTATTTTTTATTTTTTTAAAAATAGAAAAAGACTCAAATGGATTATAGATTATTATTATTATTTTTTATGAGAAATGTAGACAAACAAAAAATAAAAATTAATTGAAAAAGCTATTTCACAGTTTATTTAACAAACACTACTTAGCAACTTAAATCTATAATCCAACAGCTACACCAAACAGATTAACAATTTCTGATTAAAGTCATAATCTATAATCTGTTAAGTTATAATCTATAAGCTGTTTTAACAGCTACACCAAACGGGGCCATAATGTGTGCTTTTCGTCCATGCAGGACTCTGGATTAACTAAAGATTGTGAAGAAGGTGAATTCACCTGCTGAAGGGTATTCGATTGCAAGGTGCAAATAGCTGAAAAATGAAAATGAAAATGAAATTTGTAATCATTAACATGCTAAACTTTCTTTCAGTTATACTGGCACTTTGGAATTATATTTTACTGTTTTAGAATTTAAATTTAAGTTTCATAATTAGTCGGTATCTGCTTGCAGCTGTGGATAGTGGAAGGAATTTTAGGTTAAGTAAAGGTGCTAATGTATATTTTGATTTATTCATCCCTTGTGTCCTAGAGATAACACTGACAAACCTTCTGTAAGGTTGTGTTTATACTATTGATGGCGGGGGAATCTTTGTAAATACCAAAAAAAAAAAAACTGAAATTCAGAAAAATTTGGGATTCAGCTGTGTTTTCCAGCTATTGGCTTGTGATGCGGCTCAACTTTAGGCAAGTTTTCTTCTCAGGCTTTGCTTAGGTATTAATATCATTGAAGTGACTTAAGACCCTAAGTTAGTGATTTGTGTGTTTTTCTGCTACTTTAGTTTAATCTGATTTGGAAAAAAGATGCGTGAAAAATCAATAAAATCACTATTTTAGCCATTATTTCAATCGGAGGTCTCTCAATAAACTAACATACTAAGGTTTTTGCAGAGTAGCAATTTTAGCCATTAGTTCATGGTTCATATGGTTGAACCTAATTCATGTATTAATATTATGTAGCTATTGTCTTATTCTTCTGAATTAATATATATATATATATAGAGAGAGAGAGAGAGAGAGAGAGAGAGCAATCATTGGTATATTTGGTTTCTTAGTTTTATATCTGAATTATAAAAAACATGTGTTGTGGGGTACGTAGATGGTACAGTCTAAAATGGAAAGTTCTTGGAGGTTGGCTTACAAATCATCCCTTGAAACTTTTATAGTCCATAGAATTATGATTCTCTCTAAGGAGAATAATAGTAGGTGTTTGGCATGTGTCCATTCTTTGGGAAACAAACCATCTGATATCAGTTCAAATTAAGCATGTAGTAGTGACAAAGGAGATATGGAATACAAAAATGTTTTCAGTTCAAATTAAGCATGTAGTGACAAAGGGGATATGGAATAGAAAAACAAGACATATTTAGCCCCATTACTACTTCTACAGAGCCTAGTTGTTCCCCATGTGGAATTCTGGAGAGTTTGTGCCAATTGTTAAAAAATATTTTCAATTGTTTGCCATTCCATTTATTAATTGTCAAAATTTGTAAAATTTGTTCTATCTACAGCTTTAATGATGATATTTACAGAGTATTTTTATTTGGCATTTTGCGAGGAAAATTGAAAAGGTGACACCTGTTTTAAAATTTAGTTTTATCATTTTAGCTTCAACTACCTATAATGCATCGGATTACACTAACGGTCTCTGTAGTTTGGAGATTTGTGTCATTCTAGTTCTTGATTTTTTAATTGTGATACATTTGACCTTAAATTATGAATCTCGTTCTAGATAAGAATAATTGAAGACATTACTTAATTTCAAGAGCAAAGTCATTAATTTGATAATATATAAATTAATTTGATAAAAATAAATGTCAAAAAATTATTTTTACCAACTAAAAATAAAATTTTATAAAAATGATAAATCTTTTATATTTTTATATTTTTTTTGCCAAATTAATTTTTAGTATGTATTTGGATGATAATCATGTAATAGGTGGTTGTTTTTGTTGATGTTTTTAGATGGTTATCATGTAATAGATGGTTGTATTTGTCGTTAACAGATATTTTTGGATGGTTATCATATAATAGATGGTGATTAAGTTTTTAATGTGTAACCAATATATTTTATATATGAAATGTTTTTAGTTTTGGATTTTTTGATTTAATGGATTAAATTAATGATGACATTAAAGTTGCCGCTATGTTTGGCTTTTGAAAAAATAAAAGTTAATTTAATGAAAATAAATATAAAATACTATTTAAAAAATTTATTTTTGGCCCTCTCAAAAGATAAAATTATATAAAAATGAGATGTTTTTACTTTTTTTTACCAATTTAATTTTTACTTTCTTAGAATTTTTTTTTGAAAATAGATTCTAAAAATCAAACTAAACCAAACAAAACTTTACAACTAAGAAAGTTCAACATTATTAATTAAAAAAAATCATTACATTTCAAAAAATATACAAATTAACTAATAAAATAAAGTTGTATGACAATTTTGCCCTTAAAATAGACCGTTTGTAAAGAAAATATCTTTAATTATTTTTATTTCGAATAATATTCAAAATTTAAAATCAAATATATCATAATTAAAAAGTTAGGAATTCAAATAACACAAATTCTAAATTATAAGGACGGTTAATATAATTCGCTGAAATAATTAGTTCTTCAGTTTGATTGAAGAATAATGTATATATATGGAAGACATGTGGAAACTTCACGTTTGAATGGATGTTTCTCCTACTGCTTTGGTTAGGGTTAGGGTTAGGGTTAGGGTTAGGATTATCCCAACCTGTTCCATATAGTTTCTATAGTAATAGTAGTGCCAATGCAAATTTATTTATTTATTTATTTATTTTTTAACGCTTCATAAAATTTAGCATTTGGACTCATGTGCCTTCTGGTACAAGGGATCTTTGAGCATGCTGTGTATTATTAGCAAACCTATGGAGGTTAAATAGGAGGAATTATATACAGGTGACAAATAGAAAAAAAATTCAGCACTGGTAAGAAACTCGAAAATCTGTGGCTCGAATGGTTCGAAACTGTCAAAACGATGTCGTTTTGCTGCCAAAACGACGCAAAACGATGTCGTTTTGACAATTTCGAGCCATTTGAGCCACACATTTTGTAGCCCTCAAACATTATTCAAAAAAATTATACATATATATAAAATGTAAGTGTATCTGTAATGAGATACAAATGAAAGATTATAACGGTGCAACTCCTATGCATTGATAATTTTTTTTTTATTGCTTCTCTCACCTGCATTAAATAAATCAATTTGAAGTGTTGTTGTTTACACTCTTGAAATCAGATTAAATTATTTCAAAAAAGTTGTGGCATGACCCGGAAAACCCGTTTCTTAGCCGGGCTTCCCATTTTCACAATTCCTGCAAAAGTGCAGTTCCAATGTCATCAAAGCAATAATCCATTCAAACTAATCTTTTTTTAACTATCATTATGTTACTATTATTATTATTATTATTAGGACGAATTACACTAATAATTCTTATAATTTGAGGGTTGTGTTAGTTTAGTCCCTGACTTTTGTGATACATTTGATCCTGAATTTTTAGTTTTGTTCTAAATAAAGACAATTGAAAATACCATTGCTTAATTTTAAGGGCAAAATTGTTAATTTGATAAAATATAAATTAATTTGAAAAATAAATGTCAACAAAATATTTTTAAATTTTAAAAAATTATTTCTACCCACTAAAGATAAAATTATTTAAAATTAATAAATCTTTTAGATATTTATTTATTTATTTATTTTTTTTACCAAATTCATTTTTATTATGTGTTTGGATGATGATCATGTAATGGTTGATTGTTTTTATTTTCATTAAATTAGTTTCTATTTTTTCAAAAATCAAATATGGTGACAACTTTGATATCATTATTAAACCAATCCATTAAATCAAAAAATTTAAAACTAAAAACATTTCATATTTTAAATATACCGATTACACATTAAAATCCTAACAACCACCCATTACATATTATCATCCAAACACATAATAAAAATTAATTTGGTAAAAAAAAAATAAATGTCTAAAAAATTTATCAATTTTACATAATTTTATCTTTTATGGGTAGAAATAATTTTTAAAAATTCAAAAATATTTTTTTGACATTTATTTTTGTCAAATTAGTTTATATTTTATCAAATTGACGATTTTGCCTCTGAAATTAAGTAATGATATCTTCAATTGTCTTTATTTGGAGCAAGATTTAAAATTCATGGTCGAATGTGTCACAATTGAAAAATTAAGAACCAAAGTGATACAAGTTCTAAATTATAGAAACTGTTAATGTAACTCGCCCTTATTATTATTAGGGTTAAATTGGTCTCTCAATTATGTGTCATTTCAATATCTGATATTTTAATAGTAATAAATTTGAGTTTTAACTTATTAAATTTATGTTTAAATGGCCCTGAGAACTTCTCCAATTTCGTCAAAATTTAACAAGAAATTCAATTTTGAGCTATTTAATGGTTGTTAAATATTGTGCTATTATAGAAATAAGATTTTTTGGGGAGGGAAACGGTGCTGGAACTATTGAAATACAAAAATAATTTGAAAGTCAAATTAATATCATCGAAATATTATAAATTAAAATAAAACAAAGCACATACATGTTTTGGAGATCAATGAATTTAATCCTATTATTAATTTTAAATATCATGGTCATTAAAAACCCATATGCGGCCAAATATGTAAAGTGGTTAAAATATTGGTTATGATATATATTCCATCAAGAGAGAGAGAGAGAGAGAGAGAGAGAGAAAAAAGAAAAAAAAGAAGAAGAGAAAGACAAGAAATGAAAAACAAATCTTTATCTTCAAGCTTTTGTGGCTTTTTAATTCTTACAACTTTATGGTCCATGAGACCACACTTTCATAAGCTTTTGGTGTTTTTTAAAATTCCAACATTTCAAAAGGATATAAAAAAGGTCATGAAGATTTGAACACCAATATAAAAAAGAAAAAAACAGAAAAAAAAAGAAAAGAAAAGAGAAGCTAGTGTGTGATGTAAAAGATTAAAGATGAGAATTCTAGGCATCCCATGCACTCTCATATAGAATCTTCAACACATAATAATGTCAAAGCAAAAGTAATGATTTTTCAAGTGGGACAGCAATGGTTTATGGAATATGAATGATGCCAACGCTAGTGATGTTGACTTTGGTAAAAGCAATTTAAGCTAATTTTTAATAGCTAAAATTTAATACACTTCTATAATTAGTTGAATATCTCCATAATAACGTAACATTCAAATATTTTATTTTTATAACATTTTTATATAGTATACGATGGCTTAAAAATTCAATTCTAATAAGTAATATGGCTTGTGTAAATATTCGTTATCAATCAAAGTGTACAGTGACTCAATAATATGCATTCATTACAGGTAACAAGATGATTCTATCTAAAGTCACTGTTTTACATTCATTCTAATCAAACTTCTCATTTAAAAAGAATAATCATTTTTGATATCTCACATTAATGTAGATGCACTCTGCAATATTGTTACAAAATGTACTTAATAAGTTTTTTTTTTGTTTTTTGTTTTTTGGATTGATAGGAATAAAAAGAAAATGATTTGTGGCACTAAAACTGCTGGCACTAATGGCACTAATTTCCTGTTTTGGTAACTTTGTTTTTTTTTTTTTTTTTTTTTTTTTACCTGATATAGAAATTAGTGTTATTAGTGCTCAAAAAATTAGTGCCACAAATTACAACCGGAATAAAAATATGAACAATCAGCATTTCAAAAAAAAAAAGAGCCCGGAGGGGAGCTACCAAAATTTTATCTTCCTAACCGAGTGTGTGACAAAATTAACCAAAAAAAAGATTCAAAATAGGGACAGGTCACAATTCAATGTCACTATCAAAATTTATTTCACTCCTCCAAGGTAATATCCCATGGTGGGCCAAAACAGATTGTCATTGGAAACAAAGCCAAATGAATGAATACAAATAGATTGGTAGGTTTGTAGTAAAACCAAACATAATTGCTGGATTCACCTATTGTCATTAACCTAAAAAATTTAAAAAATAAAAGGTTAATTACACTTAAATTTCGTTTGGCATTGGCTAATATAGCCAATTTTTTTGTGTTGGAACTTTTTTAGCCTCGTTTGGTTTGGATTTTTTGATTTTTTTAATTTTTGTGAGAGAAAAAGTGTAATGATTATGGGTTAGATGAGATATTTTGTCTTATTAGTTTATTTAGCCTATTTTGTCATTTTGTACTTTTTTAGCCCCAAAATGATAGTCAAATCAGAACTTAGTATTTATAGTTTTATTAAAATTTATATATTTTTTAAAAATTGTGAAAGTCAATTTGTTACATTTCAACTCAAATTGTGTTGGTTACATTTTCGTTCATTGGATATTAATAAATCTAATAGAAATTGACATGTAAGTCATACTTCACATAGTCTCACCTCATTAATTGGCATATATACATTTTTATCAAAGCCTCATTTTAATTTTTTATTTTACTAAAATTTTACTATATTGATTTCTTTGTTTTTAGTTGTGCCATTGAAAAAAATCACTTGTCATGCACATGCAAATTTTTGACAATCTCATTAATATCATATAGATAGAAATGTGATATTACAATTTATCTTAATGTGTAAATCAAAATAATATTATAGTAAAATTGCATGTTGCATGTTGCATGTCTTGTGGAATTATAGGAGTAATTGTTGCGACCAAATTGATACTATTGATTAGTGTCTCAGTTAAATCTAGACTTAGGAATATTTTGAGAAGATGGTTAAAAGTCATCTTTCAGTTTTTAATCCATTTTGAGTTACGTCATCTCTTATATTTTTTTATACGTGTTTTTTGGCTAAAAAATGTCAAAAAATCAGGTTTTAACCATCTTTCTAAAATAACTCTTAAATAAACACTAATTCTACTTTAATTACTTTCAATAATGTCGGCCACATAGTGCCACTAATTTTTAATTTTTCTTTTTCAATATTTAGATTAAGACATAATGCCACTAATGCCATCGAGGCAAAGACAATATAGGTGAAGTGTTCTCACAGTTTTAAGTAATAATATTAATATTAATATTAATATCACACATTATTGTACTTTCCATTTTCATGAAAGTTGCTACTTGAAAAGGGTTGGATTTGCATGAATAAAATAGCCAATAAAATATTTGTCACTGTAGTCGGAAGAAAATATCTTATAGACCGGCCTATAAAATACAGTGAGCTAAAGCATGATTATGGCTTACAAAATGAGGAAGTTCAGCATAATAGACTATGGGACGAAGGTACGCTGATTAAAGGGTTGTTTGGGATGTGTTATATAAGTATATTTTTTAATTTTTTGACTAAAAAAATAAAGAAAAAAATGATGTTTGTGACAACTTTTTGAATTTTTATAAAAAATCGTGTAATAAAATATTATAAATGCGTAGTACACTGATTAAATTGTTGACTTTTGGGTGTGCATGAATTTTTTTTAATGGGAATTCGTGGCTTGGGACGTGCCACGTCTTCTCACTTTGTTAAATGTAGGAAAATGATTTGTCCCCCTAAAAAAGTCTCCCTAATCCCCCTAATGACCAAAACGACGTCGTTTTGGGCAATTTTTTATTTTTTATTTTTTATTTTTGCCTTGGTCTGAATTTTAGGGGGATTAGGGGGCCAAAAATTAGGGCTTCCTAGCATGGTCCATTAAATGTATATGCAAAATACACTGATTGAACTTGTCGGATATTTAAAAAAAAAAAAAAAAGCTTCTCCCACATGCTTATAGTATGAATTTTTTTGACTTTTTTAGCCTATGTTTGGGAAGCTGGGTTGAGGATTTTTGGTTAAAATAGTCACAAAAAACAAAATAGGTTTTTTAGCGCAATAAGACAACATATCACATCAAACCCATAATTATTACATTCTTTCTCTCATAAAAAAACAAAAAAAATCAAAAGTCCTTTCTAAATCAACCTTTTTAGCCCCAAGTTAAAATAGCTAAAAAAATTAAAAAGACAACTCACTTTTTAAACAAAACCTTAATAATTTTTTAACTTTTTAACTTTTGTAGTAAATTTCAAACAAGTACTAAATATGTCGAGATAAGAACAAAAATTACAAATTAGAGGGCATTGGAGATAACTAAAATGAGATTGGCTTAGTAATTTTATCAAACAAGTGTGAGGGAATCGAATAATAAGCAACGCTCCAAGTGAACATTACAAGTGCTTTAGAGTTGAATCAACTCTAATAAAATACTTTGGGTTCGTTTGGTTTGATTTTCTGAAAAAATTTTGGGAAATTTTCTCTACAAATAAGTTTTCAAAAGTAATCAAACTAAACAAATTTTCCCAAAACACACAAACCAAACAAGTTTTCCAAACAAATCTCTCTCTCACACATATCAAATCAATCACTTTTTCCAAAACTCTCTCTCAAAATCATTTTCCAAAACATCTTTTGAAAAAAACCAAATCAAACATGTTTTCGTACTTTTTATCTCTAAAACACATCTCTCAAACACAAACCAAACATACCCTTTATGTGAATTGTAACGACCCCATTCTGCTCCTGGTAGAATGGTGCCGTGATGGCCAGTAATCCGAGATTACCAAAGGCCAACTTACAAAGATTCACACATAATCAGAGTATACATATGAGGCTTACATGTGCGGAAGCAATAAATTTAAATCTAAGTAGTCCATAAGAGCTGTGCATAGATCAAATGAAATGACATACATCTTAACATGGTTTTACAACTTGAATACAAAATAAAATGGAGTACATATTACATCTTGATCAAAAGGCTTCTCAAGCCGAAATATACAAAAGAAATGAATTACAAATTAAGAAGCATAATCTTCAAGATGATACAAAACATGAATCAAAACATCTTGCAAATAACATCTTAGGCGTCACTGTCTTCTTGCTTGCTACCTACATATATATAAAGGGGAGGGTGAGCTTGGATACTCAGTGAATGATATTAGTAATAAAGGTTTGAATGAATGATATCCGAGATCTTATCAAAACAATACATATCATAACTTGTAACAAAACATGGGACGAATCAAGTTCATCAATCAAAGTCCTTCAAAACTTCTTGGGATGTTTAATAATATCTACATATTACAAAGGATGACATTCCTGACAAAACAAAGGAATAACTGACTTGAATCAAGCACACCCGTTCACGACCGTCGGTGGCCGACCTATAATCGGTTAGACAACCCACCCGGAAAATCGTCGGTGGCAAAATAAGAGAATAATCGACCCGGAATCGATTAGACAAACCCACCCGTACATGACCATCAGTGGCAAGGGAGATATCTCAAACAAGGGTACTAGTTGTATTATAGTCCCCTAGGACTAAAGACTTTCTAAGAATGTTATCAAAACAAACATAATACTTGATACAAAAATTAAAGGATAATCATTCATGCTTGATCAAATACTTTTCCAAAACAAAGTAAAGCAAAGCTTTTATCAAAACATTATAACATAACTTTATTAAAAATACCACTCACTTAAATCTTCAAGTGTAGAGATTAAGGCAAGAATTCAAGACCTACAATCATATAGCAAAGTCTATTGAATGCATTTCAAGAAGATAAGAAGGAATGCTCAAAGATGGTTGTGCAATGCATTCTTAAAACAAGCTTTACATGAATAAAAATGATCCCGGCATTTCTTTCCAAAACCAAGTCAAGACAAAGCAAAACATGCTGGGAGTTAAATTATTATTTTTCATCTAGGAAAAACATGCTGGGTACCAACCAGGTCTTGGAATGGATGCACAGAGATGATCTAGGCTAAAATGACCTAGCTGGGTGAACTCAGGAGGTCTTAGCCGAGATCCCACACCTCTTGGCCGAGGTGTGGTTACCTAGGCTTCGGTGTGCAGCTGTCTGTTGAGGTGTTACAAGGTGCCGGCAAGGGTGTACCATGGTCGGCCTAGGTGTGCATGCAAGATAGACTAATGGTACAAGTGATCATGCAAGGTAGGCCAAGGTGAGATACAATGCTTGGCCTAGGTGTGAGATCTAGGCAAGAGTGGTCTCGGTGACCACACCTAGGGAAAGGTGAAGTCTGGAAATCTGGGTTTCCTCCCTTGAAGAACATGAAGAATATGAATGCTAGATTCATAACTTTTATTCCAAAATCTGAGATTTCATGATATGAGTTCAAAAACATGGATCTGGGTACTCATACTTGGAGATTTCATGAAAACAAACACAAAAATATGGAACTTGTTACAAACTTTCGGATCAGAACATGATTTTTCTTCAAGAACACAAGAATATCATTTTCTCTTTCTAAAACCGAACTTTAAATCAATGCATGGCTTATGAATCATGCTGGATCATGCAATGCGATTAGATCAACATAAAGAACGACAAGAGTAGATCAAGAATCTAACCTCAAAATGCAAATCGAACGGTTCAAACTCTAAGGATCAAGCTTGGAAATCTTGCTCTCTCTCTCTAAGAACTTCTTCCTAAAGCTTCTCTCTCTACAAGGCTAGGATATGACAAAATAATATGGGTTTCTTATCTAGCACCTGACTTAACCCTCTGCTGGGACACGTGGCAACGCCGGATTGGATAACCTCAAAAAGGTGTCAGAATGACAAGATAAGAGTATGACAAAGTGTGTATAACAAGTAAGGTGGCATGGGCACTCTAGCAGGTAATGATCTCGGATTAGGACAAGGCTTCGGGCAAAAGGTTTCAATGATCTCGACTAAGAAGGATAACACTTGACCTAACTGTGCCACACTTCGGCCTAGATGTGTCACACCTCGGTCTAGGTTATACCAGTCCAGGAACAAGATCACTAGGTGCAAGGATCAAAGATCTAGGACGCCTAGATGATACACATTTCGGTCTAGCTGGTGCACACCTCGGCCTAGATGATGACATCTCGGCCAATATGCCCAGGTGACGGGGGAGGTCAACTAAGGTGGTTCCAAGATGGTCCTAGGTGTAAGAGGTTCAAAGGTGTGACCTAGGCTTGAAATGACTTAGGTTTAACATGACCTAGGCTTGACATGACCTAGACTTAACATGACCTAGGCTTGAGACAGCAAGTAAGGAACAAAGCATGCATATAACACTTAGGTAAAACAAATCAAAATCTACAAATACAAGCTTCACAAGACAAAATTATGTAAATGCACATGAACATGACTAAGATAAGAATGTGAGTTATTACATGAATGGCAGTCAAATGATGACATATTATTGTATGAGAAGTAAAAAGATGAAAAGAAATACGAGTAAGTAGGGACATCAATAAATTTTCCAAAATTAAACACAAGGCACTCACTTTACTGTTAGAGGCAGTTGGTTGGGTAACTCTTAACAAGTTATATTTTTACAAGGTACAAATGTTCGTGCCGAATCATCTTTATCTTCTCTAGTACAAGGAATTTTTTTCTAGTTTAGATCTTGTTTGGGAACATATTTTTTTAGTAATTTTTTAATTTTTTAGTTAAAATATGATATAAAAAAAATTAGTATGTTTGGAATGACTTTTTAGTTTTTTACGAAAAGATGTGTAAAAAGTAGAGAGAAAATGGAATCTTTAACTTTTTAAAATAGATTTTTGACTTTTTTAATAACTTTTTGACTTTTTAGCTAAAAAAATCATTTGCCAAACAAGGCCTTAATCACAATATAAAAACAAAGACCATTGACACATTTATTACCATATTACCCGTGTTATGTATAAGATAAAATAATATATTATTTAACAAAAACATAATAATTATATTTAATTTTTTAATATTATGTAAAATAAAAGTTAAATGGAAGTTATTTAATTGAGATTTTCTTCATTGTTTAAAATTAAAAAAATCAAAAAAATTAGTATGAGATATTGATTATAAGACTTCTTACTAAAATCTCATTTTGCTTAAATAAATTAGAGTATAAAATTCATTTTATGTAAGTGAAACAATTCACTTTTTCCTTTTTTTCTTAATACGAGACTATAAAATAAAAATTAAAGGAAAACTAGCCAATGTGGATTTTTTTAATTATTTAAAAGTTAACAATTGTTTGGGCGGAAAGTTTATTTCGAATGAAGCAATCTTATCCGTTTAATCTTTAATTAGGTCAATCTTTAATTTATTTTGAATCAAACAATTTAACCAATATATTTTGATAAAACTGTTAAAATCGTAGTTAAACTAATAAATTAGTCAAACCGAAAACGGTTCACCCTATCGGTTAGGTTAAAAGACCAACCAACTTATACAAAAATTAATTAATTAAAACTTTAGAATTTTATTTTAATTTTAAAATTTAAACTGTTTTAAACTGAAATATACATAATACTACAATATTAAATAGGAGCATAAGATTTATATAGTTAAATAACTTATTTTTTCCTCTTTTTTTTTTATGTGAGATTATAAAATAAAAGTAATAGTTGTTTATACGGGAAGTTTATTTATAATCAAGTAATCTCAGTCGTTCAATTTTTAATAAGGTCAATATTAGTTTATTTTAAATCAAATAAATCTAAGTAATATATTTTGATAAAACAACTAAAATCGTGGTTAAACCAATGAATCAGTCAAACTGAAAACGATTCAGCTTAATCGGCTAAGTCAAAAAATCAATCAATTTACAACAAAATTAATTAATTAAAACCTTTAAATTTTATTTTAAAATTTAAATCATCTTGAACTGAAATATGTACAATGCGATAATATTAAATGAGAGTATAAGATTCACTTTATATAAGTAAAACAACTCACTTTTTATTTCTTTTCTTGATGTGAGATTGTAATTATTTTAAAATTAAATATCATGAGAGTTTCAAAATTTCATACAAAATTATTTTTAAAATCAAAACGTCTATGTGAGATTGTAAAATAAAAATTAAATGAAAGCTAACTAATAGAGATTTTCTTAATTGTTTAAAATTAAGAAAATAAAAAAACAAATTGGTATTAATTATAGGCTTCCCACTAAAAATCTTCTTGTGCTTATATAAATGGGATCATGAGATTCATTTTATATAAATGAAGCAATTCACTTTTTTCTTCTTTTTTTTTTTCGATGTGGAATTGTAAAATAAAAGTTAAATAGAAACTAATCAATGTGATTTTTTTAATTGTTTAAAATTAAGAAACTTCAATAATTTATATAAATTGGAGCATAAGATTCACTTTATGTAAATGAAACAATTCACTTTTTTTTTTCTTTTTTTTCCGATTTGGAATTATAAAATAAAAGATAAATAGAAACTAACCAATGAATTTTTTTAATTGTTCAAAATTAAGAAAATTCAATAATTTTAGAATGAGAGTTTGGAATTTCTAGAAGGTTTCTCCCTTATAACTTATTTTATAAGATTCATTTTATATAAGTGAAACAACTCACTGTTTTACATTCTATTTAAATTTATTATTTTACATTCATTCTAATCAAACTTCTCATTTAAAAAGAATAATCATTTTTGATATCTCACATTAATGTAGATGCCCTCTGCAATATTTTTACATAATGTACTTAATAAGTGTTTTTTTTTTTTTTTTTTTTTGGATTGATAGGAAAAAAAAATATGAACAATTAAAGTGATTTGCTGAACATGATCCCAACAAGATCAGCATTTCAAAAAAAAAAAAGCCCGGAGGGGAGCTACCAAAATTTTATCTTCCTAACCGAGTGTGTGACAAAATTAACCAAAAAAAATATTCACAACAGGGACAGGTCACAATTCAATGTCACTATCAAAATTTATTTCACTCCTCCAAGGTAATATCCCATGGTGGGCCAAAACAGATTGTCACTGGAAACAAAGCCAAATGAATGAATACAAATAGATGGTAGGTTTGTAGTAAAACCAAACATAATTGCTAGATTCACCTATTGTCATTAACCTAAAAAATTTAAAAATAAAAGGTCAATTACACTAAAACTTGGTTTGCCATTGGCTAATATAGCTAATTTTTTTGTGATGAAACTTTTTTAGTCTCGTTTGGTTTTGATTTTTTGATTTTTTTGAGAGAAAAAGTGTAATGATTATGGGTTAAATGAGATATTTTGTCTTATTAACTTATTTAACAGATTGTCACTGGAAACAAAGCCAAATGAATGAATACAAATAGATGGTAGGTTTGTAGTAAAACCAAACATAATTGCTAGATTCACCTATTGTCATTAACCTAAAAAATTTAAAAATAAAAGGTCAATTACACTAAAACTTGGTTTGCCATTGGCTAATATAGCTAATTTTTTTGTGATGAAACTTTTTTAGTCTTGTTTGGTTTTGATTTTTTGATTTTTTTGAGAGAAAAAGTGTAATGATTATGGGTTAGATGAGATATTTTGTCTTATTAACTTATTTAACCTATGTTGTTATTTTATACTTTTTTTAGCCCCAAAAAGATAGCCAAACCAGAGCTTAGTATTTACAATTTTATTAAAATTTATATATTTTTTAAAAATTGTGAAAGTCAATTTGTTACGTTTCAACTCAAATTGTGTTGGTTACATTTTCGTTCATTAGATATTAATAAATCTAATAGAAATTGACATGTAAGTCATACTTCACATAGTCTCACCTCATTAATTGACGTATATACATTTTTATCAAAGCCTCATTTTAATTTTTTATTTTACTAAAATTTTACTATATTGATTTCTTTGTTTTTAACTGTGCCATTGAAAAAAATCACATATTCGTTCACATGCATATTTTTGACAATCTCATTAATATCATATGGATAGAAATGTGATATTACAATTTATCTTAATATGTAAATCAAAATAATATTATAGTAAAAGTGCATGTTGCATGTCTTGTGAATTATAGGAGTAATTGTTGCGACCAAATTGATACTATTGATTAGTGTCTCAGTTAAATCTAGATTGATATTTTGAGAAGATGGTTAAAAGTCATGTTTCAATTTTTAATCTATTTTGAGTTACGTCATCTCTTATATTTTTTATACGTGTGTTTTAAAAAAAGACTAAAAAATATCAAAAAATTAGGTTTTAACCATCTTTCTAAAATAACTATTAAATAAACACTAATTCTACTTTAATTACTTTCAATAATGTCGGCCACATACTGCCACTAATTTTTAATTTTTCTTTTTCAATATTTAGATTAAGACATAATGCCACTAATGCCATCGAGGCAAAGACAATATAGGTGAAGTGTTCTCACAGTTTTAAGTAATAATATTAATATCACACATTATTGTACTTTCCATTTTCATGAAAGTTGCTACTTGAAAAGGATTGGATTTGCATGAATAAAATAGCAAATAAAATATTTGTCACTGTAGTCGGAAGAAAAATATAGTGAGCTAAAGCATGATTATGGCTTACAAAATGAGGAAGTTCAGCATAATAGACTATGGGTATGCTGGTTAAGGGGTTGTTTGGGATGCTTTATATAAGTATATTTTTTAATTTTTTGACTAAAAAAAAGTAAAAAAAAAAAATTATGTTTGTTATAACTTTTTGAATTTTTATAAAAAATCGTGTAATAAAATATTATAGAAGCATAGTAAACCGACCAAATTGTTGACTTTTGGGTGTGTATGAATTTTTTTTTTTTTAATGGGAATTTGTGACTTGGGATGTGTCACGTCTTCTCACTTTGTTAAATGTATATGCAAACGAAAATGATTTCTACCCTCAGCTGGGGTGACCCCCAGTGAGGTGTCACTGGGGGATTGGTCCAAAAAAACAGTTTTTTTTTTTTTTTTTTTTTTTTTTTTTTTTTTTTTCGGCCAATGGGGGCTCGCCACCTCACTGGGGGTGAGACCCCCACTGGGTGTATAAGGCAGCTCTCATATGCAAAATACACTGATTAAACCTGTCGGATATTTTTTAAAAAAAATAGCTTCTGCCACACATTTATGGTATGGATTTTTTGACTTTTTTAGCCTATGTTTGGAAAGTTGGGTTTGAGGATTTTTTGATTAAAATAGCCATAAAAAATAAAATAGGTTTTTTAACGCAATGAGGCAAAATATCACATCTAACCTATAATTATTACATTCTTTCTCTCATAAAAAAGTAAAAAAAATCAAAAACCCTTCTCAAAACAAATTTTTTAGTCCCAAATTAAAATAACTAAAAAAGTTAAAAAGTTAACTCATTTTTTTAATAAAACCTTAGTAATTTTTTAACCTTTTAACTTTTGCTGTAAAATTCAAACAAGTACCAAAATTTGTCGAGATAAGAACAAAAATTACAAATTAGAGGGCATTGGAGATAAGTAAAATGAGATTGGCAAAAGATTTAGTAATTTTATCAAACAAGTGTGATGGAATCGAACATAAGCAACGCTCCACATGAACATTTACAAGTGCTTAAATTCGAGTTGAATCAACTCTAATAAAATACTTTATGTGAATGGCAGTCAAATGATGACATATTAGGGTGTTTGGGAAGGATTTTTTTTTGATTTTTTTTTTTATTAAAAGACAAATTGATTACAAAATCAAAAAACAATAAATTCAAACAAAATATCACATCAAATCCATAATCATTTCACTTTTTCTCTCACAAACATCACATTCAACCACAAAAAAAACCTAACTATCTTTCCAAACATAAATTTTTTTCTCCAATAATATTCTACAACTAAAAAAACCTATAAAAAATTCACTTCCCAAACACCCACATTGTAAGAAAAGAGAAGTAAAAAGATGAAAAGAAATACGAGTAATTAGAGACATCAATAAATTTTCCTAAATTAAACACACGGCACTCACTTTACTATTAGAGGTAGTTGGTTGGGTAACTCTAACAAGTTAGAGCTCTGTTACAGAGCCCGAAAGAGTTTCGAGCCAAATTTGGCTCGAATTTGAGAAGGAAGAAGGAGGAAGAAAAAGAGAAGGAGGAAGAAGAAGAAGAGAAGGAGAAGCAGAACTGGAGGGGGCCCTAAAAATGGGGCTGGAGACGGAGGGAGACGGAGGGAGAGGGAGGCGGAGGCGGAGGCGGGCGGAGGCAGAGGCAGAGGCAGAGGCAGAGGCGGAAGCGGAGGTGGGAGGAGGCAGAGGCGACGATCGGGCGACGAGCGACGAGCTGCGACGATCGGCCGACGAGCGACGAGTTGCGACGACAAGCTCCCGCCTCTCCCCTCTGTTTCTCTCTCTCGCCTCTGCTTCTCCTGCGTTCAAAACGAAGAAGAAGAAGAAAAGAAAGAAGAGGAAGAAAAAGAAAGAAAAAAAAAAATTTGAAGCCCAAAACAACGTCGTTTTGGGCTTCGAGCCGGATTCGAGCCTCATATTTCGGGCCCTCAAATATTTTTCAACAAGTTATACTTTTACAAGGTACAAATGTTCGTGCCGAATCATCTTACCTTCCCTAGTACAAGGAGTTTTTTCCTCCTTTAATCACAATATAAAAGCAAAGACCGTTGATATTATTTATTAGGATATTATTCGTGCTATCTATGAGATAAAATAATATATTATTTAATAAAAATATAATAATTATATTTAATTCTTTTATATTATATAAAATAAAAGTTAAATAAAAACTATTCAATTGAGATTTTTTTAATTATTTAAAATTAAAAAAATTAGTATGAGATATTGATCATAAAGTTTCTCATTAAAATCTTATTTTGCTTATATAAATGAGAGTATAAAATTCATTTTATATAACTGAAACAATTCACTTTTTTTCCCTTCTTTTCTCAATATGATATTATAAAATAAAAGGTAAAGGAAAACTAACCAATGGAAATTTTCTTAATTATTTAAAAGTTAATAATTGTTTGGGGGAAAGTTTATTTGAATCAAGTAATCTTATCCGTTTAATCTTTAATTAGGTCAATCTTTAATTTATTTCGAATCAAACAATTTAACTAATATTTTGATAAAACCGCTAAAATCGCAGTTAAACTAGTGAATTAGTCAAATCGAAAACGATTCACCCTATCGGTTAGGTCAAAGGACCAACCAACTTATATAAAAATTAATTAATTAAAACTTTAAAATTTTATTTTAATTTTAAAATTTAAACTGTCTTAAACTGAAACATACACAATATTACAATATTAAATGGGAGCATAAGGTTTATATAGTTAAATAACTTATTTTTTCCTCTTTTTTCTGATGTGAGATTGTAAAATAAAAGTTAACAGTTGTTTATACGGGAAGTTCATTTTTAATCAAGTAATCTCAGTCGTTCAATTTTTAATAAGGTCAATATTAGTTTATTTCAAATCAAATAAATCTAAGCAATATATTTTGATAAAACAGTTAAAATCGTGGTTAAACCAGTGAATCAGTTAAACCGAAAATGATTCAGCTTAATCGGCTAAGTTAAAAGACCAATCAATTTACAACAAAATTAATTAATTCAAACCTTTAAATTTTATTTTAAAATTTAAATTATTTTGAATTGAAACATGCACAATGCGATAATATCAAATGAGAGTATAAGATTCCCTTTATATAAGTGAAACAACTCACTTTTTATTTCTTTTCTCGATGTGAGATTATAATTATTGTAAAATTAAATATTATGAGAATTTCAAAATCTCATACAAAATTATTTTTAAAATCAAAACGTCTATGAGGAATTGTAAAATAAAAGTTAAATGGAAGCCAACCAATGGAGATTTTCTTAATTGTTTAAAATTAAAAAAATCAAAAAAAAAAAGATATTGATTATAGGGCTTCCCACTAAAAATCTTCTTGTGCCCATATAAATGGGAGTATAAGATTCATTTTATATAAATGAAACAATTCACTTTTTCCTTCTTTTTTCGATGCGAGATTGTAAAATAAAAGTTAAATGGAAACCAATCAATGGGAATTTTTTTAATTGTTTAAAATTAAGAAATTTCAATAATTTATATAAATTAGAGCATAAGATTCACTTTATGTAAATGAAACAATTCATTTTTTTTTCTTTTTTTCCCAATTTGAGATTGTAAAATAAAAGATAAATGGAATCTAACTAATGATTTTTTTTTTTAATTGTTTACAATTAAGAAAATTTAATAATTTTAAAATGAGGGTTTTGAACTTCTAGAAGGTTTCTCTCTTATAACTCCTTTTATAAGATTCATTTTATATAAGTGAAATAATTCATTTTTTATTTCTTTTCTCGATGTAGGATTGTAATTATTTTAAAATTAAATATTATGAGAGTTTCAAAATCTCATACAAAATTATTTTTAAAATCAAAATTATGTGGAAGTGTAAAATAAAAGTTAAATGGAAGTTAGTCAATGATAATTTTCTTAATTGTTTAAAATTAAGAAAATCAAAAAAATGAGTATGAGATATCATAGGATTTCTTACGAAAAATCTCATTTGCTTATATAAATAAGAGTATAAGATTTACTTTATATAAGTAAAACAATTCATTTTTTCTTTTTCTTTTTTTTTCTAATATGAGATTGTAAAATAAAAAGTAACTGGAAGCTAGCCAACGTGAATTTTCTTAATTGTTTAAAATTAAGAAAATTTAATAATTTTATAAATGAGAGTATAAGATTCACTTTATGTAAAGTGAAACAATTCACTTTTTCTTTCTTTTTTCAATGTGGGATTATAAAATAAAAGGTAAGTGGAAGCTCGTTAACGAGAATTTTCTTAATTGTTTAAAATTAAGAAAATTCAATAAGAAAATTCAATAATTTTAGAATAAGGGTTTGGAGCTCCTAGAAGACTTCGCACTAAAAACCCAATTTTCCTTATATAATATATAGATAGATAGATAGTAAAATAAATTTTAATTTTTCTTCTTCTCTCTATATGAGATTATAAAATAAATCATAAACTAATTAGAGTTTCATTTTTATATGGTTAAATGAAAGTTAGCCAATGAATTTTTTTTAATTGTTTAAAATAAATAAAATCAATACGAGAAATCGCAATTAAACCCGCGAATTGATCAAACCCAAAATGGGTCAGCTCAAATGACCAACCAACTTATACAAAAATTAATTAATTAAAAATTAAAAATTTTATTTTAATTTTAAAATTTAAACTGTCTTGAATTGAAGTATACACAATACTACACTATTAAGATTCACTTTATATAAGTAAAATAACTTTTTTTTTTTCTTTTTCCGATGTGGGATTATAAAATAAAAGTTAATAATTATTTGGATGAAAAATTTATTTTTAATCAAGCAATCTCAGTCTTTCAATTTTTAATCAGATTGATCTTTAGTTTATTTCGAATCAAACAAATCTAATTAATATATTTTGATAAAACTACTAAAATCTTGATTAAACCAACAAATCAATCAAATCAAAAATGATTTAACCTAATCGGTTAGGTAATAATTAATTAATTAAAACTTTTAAAATTTAAACTATATTGAGGGATATTTTGGGAAGATAGTTAAAAGTTGATTTGTGATTTTTATTTATTTTTTGGCTTTTTTGTGAGAGAGGGAAGTGGATTAAAAGCTGAAAAGTGGATTTTAACCCACTTTCCAAAATAGGCCTGAATTGAAATATGTACAACACTACAATATTAAATGGGATGGGAGTATAAGATTCACTTTATATGAGTAAAATAACACCTTTTTTTTTTTTTTTCTTTTCCTGATGTGAGATTATCAAATAAAAGTTGGCCAATAAAATTTTTCTTAATTGTTTAAAATTAAGAAAATTAAGAAAATTAGTATAAGATATTGAAACTTTCACAAGGCTCCTCACTAAATGGGATGGAAGTATAAGATTATCTTTATATGAGTAAAACAACTCATTTTTTTTCCTTCTTTTCCCGATGTGAAATTATCAAATAAAAAGTTAGCCAATAGAGATTTTTTTAATTATTTAAAATTAAGAAAATTACTATGAGTTATTAAAACTCCTACAAGACTCCTTATTAATATGAGTAAAGCAACTTATTTTTTTTTCTTCTTTTTTTTCCCGATGTGGGATTATCAAATAAAAGCTAGCCAATGGAGATTTTCTTAATTATTTAAAATTAAGAAAATTAGAATGAGATATTGAAACTCTCACAAGGCTCCTCACTAAAAATATCATTTTCCTTATATAATATATAGATAGATAGATAGATTGTCAAATGCAATAATTTATAATTTATTTATTTTAGGGCAAATTACCTACACCTCCCTTGAGGTTGGCTAAATTACAGATTCCCCTCTGAGGTTTCAGAAATTACATCCCGCTTCCTGAGATATATATTTGCATAACAATTTAACCTCTATCGTTAACTAAACGTTAAGAATGGTTAATTGACATCACCAAAATATAAATTGATAGACGATATTGTCCCTACTGAAATTTCTTTGATAAATCAACAAAATTTACAAAAGAATTACGTTAGATGGGGAAAAAAAATCAAGTTTTTGAAATCATGTTTGATTTGTTGTTTAAAAAAAAAAATTAAGAATTTTAAAAAAAATAAAAACTAATTTAATAAAAATAAATATGAAAAAATATATTTAATTTGTAAAAATTATTTCTAACCACTCAAAAGATAAAATTATATAAAAATGATAATTATTTTTTATTTTTTATTTCTTAACCAAATTATTTTTAAAAAAAATTAAAAATAAAGTTCTAAAAATCAAACCAAACATATTTTAAGAATTTTTTGACAAGTCATTTTTTGAGTTTTTAACTTATTCAATTATTTGTTAATTTATGATATTTTCACTATTTGACACTATAACATATAAGAGTTTTAGAGATCAATTTTTTTGATTTCTAAAAGTGAAAATTTTGTTACAAAAGATATTTAGGGACTAATTTCTATCGTCGTGAAGATAGTCGATAAAAGGTCGCCCTGAAAATTCAAAAATAAGGCTTTTAATGATAAAATTTCAAAAATGTCAATAATAAATAAACTTTTAGGGACAAAATAATTTGGTCTCAAATGGTTTATTTTTTAAAACAAAAAATTTGATACCAAAAAAAAAAAAATAATTACTAATGTTCAATTTTCGTTACTAAAAATATAATAACGACATTTTTCGCAATAAAAATATTTGATCTCCTAAAAATAATTTTGTCCTTAAATTTGTCTCTAAAAGCTTAATTTTTTGTAGTGTGATAAATGTTTTTCCATTTTAATTTTGCATTTCTAACTTATTTAAAAATGATAATTTAGCTAAACCTCTGGAGAAATTTGTAATTTAGCTAAACCTTAAAAGAGTGCAGGTAATTTGCCTTTATTTGTTAAAAGGACATTTTAATTAATTTATGATATCCGTTAATGGTGTTAATTGCGATGAGACGAGATATAATTTTTAAAACCTCTGGAGAAAATCTGTATATTCGTTACACCTCAAAAGAGGTGTAGATAATTTGTCCTTTATTTTATTATGAGACATTCTTATATTATGTAATAATTGTTGCAAATTTTTATTATTAGACACTCCTAATTGTCTGATTGTTTAATTTAATATTTATAAATATAAATATTTTTATCCAATGAGAAAAAAAATGACATGATATATTTTGTTGCACAAATGTAACTACTGACAGGAATTGAAGGTGCCTAACGGCTATTTTGTAAAGATAGTTAAAGTTATTTTTTACTTTTATTTTTATGGTTTCGGTTAAGACGTGGATTAATTTTTTAATTATTTTAACTTGAAATAAGGCAAAAAATCTCATTTATGATAAATTTTTTAACTTTTTAAATTTTTATGAAAACAAATAATTATAATTAAAATATAATATTTTTTAATCTTAGTTTAAAAAATTTATTTTATCATTCTATAATTATTTTAATCCCTACCCACCTCCACTCACTTTCCCAGTGCTTTATTCATCCAACAAACAAGTGTCGGTGCTCTGTACACCTCATCTCTGTTTTGTTTTTATAACAAGTAGAAATGTATTGGTACGAAGGAAAAGTAATTTTTTAACTTTTACCAAAACAGTGTGCTATTTAATTTTACGATAAATTACTTAACAATAAAGTAGAGATAAAAAATTACAAAAAATATGAAAAGTACAAATAATTTTGTAATGAGATATAACTAAAAAGTTGTGAGAGTATAAATCTTACTTGAATCCTTCCATATTCATATAATTTTTTTTTTCCTGTTCAACTGATATGTGATTTCTTCTTAATGCTAAATAATAATTAATGAACAAACAGGGGTTCATTATTGGCCAATCAAAGAGTTCGTTTAGGATGTGGGTTGGCTTTTTAATTTTTTAACTATTTTAGCTTGCGGCTAAAAAGCTTCATTTGAGATAGGCTTTTTGATTTTTTTAAACTTTTGTGAGATAAAAAATAAAATAATTATGAATTAAATGTGACATTTTATCTTATTTAACTAAAATAACAAATTTTATAACTGTTTTATCCCAAACGGGCACTAATAGGAAAAACAACTAGGTAATATTAGGTCGGTACTCTTTTTTTTTTTTTTTTTTCTTCATATTTAAAAAAAAAATATATATTTGACAAGCTCATGAGTTCGCCTGTTTTGCAAGGTTGGGTTTCAAACTCCAAACCTAGACTCGACAGAAACCTCACGTCAGACTAGCTCGCTCAAGGTATGGATTTGGTTTGGGTAAAAACTTCATTGGCTGAGTGGGCTTGGAATGGACCGCAAGCTTTTTGGTAGGAGTGCAATTTGGACCAACTCAACCCAAACAATCCGTGTTTAGTCCGAGTTTTTTTAAAATTTGGGCAACAATATCTTATAATTTAGGCAGACTTGGGCAAATTTTTGATACCCGAATTGTAATTTGAGCTTGGCTTGGACAGAAGCTGTGTATAACCCGAGCAACCCGAACTCGAATTGCATTTTATATATTACAAAAATTATATAATATATGTATAAATAAATGACTCTTATATTTTATTTTATTTTATTTTTTTGCTGGGGCTTTGGCCCTTAAATTAGAATCTTGTATTTGGATTATTAGATTAAAAGTAAAGACTAAACCCTACCTATTCTTTTCTTCTCTTTTTGTGTCTCAAACTCTCATTTCTTCTTCAAAGAGTTGAAGAACGGCGGAGAGAGAAATAAAGACCATGAAGTTTAATCAGGGAAGGATTCCATCCGTATAGATGTTCCTGCTCTTAAGGATTCTAAGTAAAGAATCCAGTTATACTCTTGTATCTTGATTAATATTTTACTAGTCTAGCTTGTATATTGATAGCAGAATATTTATCTTAGCTTTCGTCCATGAATTGCAATAGTTTAATCATGAACATGCTAATCATTTTGGGCTATGGTTCAGATCTACTGAAAATGCACCATTGCCAGTCCTCTATTTCAAATTTGGATGCATTCTGTTGTTACATTTGCGGAAGTTCGAATAATGATGAAATTAACTGTTTATTGGATTGTGGTAGTCAATGTTTAATTTAAGTTTTTTGCCTAGTTTCTCCTGTCAATATGAATGGATAAAAAAGGATTTCTTGTTATAATATCATCATATTTCTTATGAAATTTTGGCAATTTCAGCTAACCCAAGTTCAGATTATGAAGCTCGGTCCGGCCTTGGGCAGCCAAACTCGGGTTGATGGTCAGGCTTGGGCGGGTTTAGGCACTGCCAAACACAATTTGGGCTGGGCCTGGGCAACCCTCTAACCCAAGTGAACCCGCTCGAGTTGCACTGAACACACAATACATAAACATAACAGTTAGACAGACAAACACGTAATTCATGACCTAATATTGCATATTAATAGCCGCAACATTTGACAGACACAATACATAAACATAAACATAACATAACAGTTATACTTAGTCTAACACAAACATTACATATTAATGCATGACCTAATATTGCCGAAGTGTAAACATTAACACCTAATTCGCGCTTAAATCGGCAGGTGGCTCAGAGTCTGAATAATCCGAAAGCTCAGCGTCAGAGACAAGTTCAGGATCCTCCATAATACCCTTGATAGCCGCAACATTTGGTTCTGTTTTGTTCTTCTGGGCATCCTTCTTAACTATGTATAGCTGCATATCGCGGGCTAACCTACGGCGTATTTGAGAAATCTCACATTGTAGTCTTTCACATAGTCGATCAACATTATCAGGATCTTCCTTTTGGATCTCAACAGAACGTGCTTTTGGCACCTTCAGTCGATTTTCCCGACATAATCTTTCCCTTTGCACTCGCTCTATAAATAGTGCGGGCCACTTTAGAAGTCTAGCGTCTGCTAAACCATATCCTGTTTGATTATCTGATGGATCCATACATGAACCTCCTTGAACTGGATAATACTTGGGCATCAAAAAATGTCGCTTCCCAAACCTATCACGATAACCACAAGCATAATCTAAAACAGGTATTCCCACTCCCTCCCATGAATCGTCTTTAGCATCGCCACGTCCCATTCCCCCTCCTCGTCGTGAACTGTCACCCCTTTGCAAGTTCCTACCACCTCTGCGATTCCCACTCCCTTCCATGAACCATGTAGCCATGCTAATTTTTTAAAACAAATGAATGATAATTTCGTAGGGCGAAATGAATTGTAAGGTTGTGTCTTCACCTTTAGTTGTTTATATAGTTGGTTATGAACGGCTTTAGAAAGATGCCTCTGCATGACAATCCCACATATATGAACAAGGTATGAGTTGTCACTAGACTGAAAAAACAAAGAAAAGCAAATACTGTGTACGAAGTCACGTGACTTGACAATCCATCTGCATATACGGACAAAATAAGGGCATGTTGACTGTAAGGTAAATCAGTGAATTCACTGTTGCCATGTGACTTTCTGAATTGAGAATCCCACATATATCAATAAGAGATGAGTTGTCACTGTAATAAAAAAATCGAGCAAAAAATCGAGAAAACCAAAGCCTGTGCACCAACTCACATGACTTGACAATCTATCTGCATATATGGACAAAATAAGGGCATGTTCATTGTAAGGTAAAGCAGTGAATTCACTGTTGCCATGTGACTTTCTGAATTGAGAATCCCATATATATCAATAAGAGATGAGTTGTCACTGTAATAAAAAAATCGAGCAAAAAATCGAGAAAACCAAAGCCTGTGCACCAAGTCACATGACTTGACAATCCATCTGCATATACAGACAAAATAAGGGCATGCTCACTGTAAGGTAAAGCAGTGAATTCACTGTTGCCATGTGACTTTCTGAATTGAGAATCCCACATATATCAAGTAGAGATGAGTTGTCACTGTAATAAAAAAATCGAGCAAAAAATCGAGAAAACCAAAGCCTGTGCACAAAGTCACATGACTTGACAATCCATCTGCATATACGGACAAAATAAGGGCATGCTGACTGTAAGGTAAATCAGTGAATTCACTGTTGCCATGTGACTTTCTGAATTGAGAATCCCACATATATCAATAAGAGATGAGTTGTCACTGTATATCAAATAATCGAGCAAAATATCGAGAAAACCAAAGCTTGTGCACCAGGTTACATGACTTCACAATCCATCTGCATATACTGACAAGTCTCTCCACGATTTGACTACTCAATGTTTGAAAAAATGAAGCTTATGTAGGCAATGTTGTGTTTCACTTAGCTATGCATCATTCGTTGTTACGACCTACTATTTGTATCAACGGGAAAAGTATGACTATTTGAATTTTTGTTGTCATTTGGAATTATTTTAAAATCAACTTTTGAATATTCGATTTGTAATATTTTGGGAAACATTTACAATCTCAACTTTTGAAATCAACTTTAAAATAATGGTGGATCTCGTGAGTGAAACGTGGGTTAAGTAGGAGTACTTGGCCACCAATGTTTATGAATATGATGGTGCATTCAAATCTGTCCAGAAAACTGGTGCATTCAAATCTGCCTAGAAAATTGGTGTTACACAGTAATTTCGGAGGTGTTGTTCTCTTTGGGTATAAATTCGAAAAATAACAAATCAGCGTCATTAGAACTGGTTACAATTCTAGTTTCTATGCTAAGAGAATCGTCAATTTCTTTAAAAAGGTGCAGAAAACAATCTGTTTGGGTATAATTAATTGTAAATAGTGATTCATCCCAACCAAATCAAGTAAAACCAATTGGGTTTTAAACTTAGTCCCCCAACTGGACCAACCACTTGGGTTTGGGCTTGTTTGTCCAGCCCCCGAAGTTTAGTTTTCTATCAACCCCCCATTCCTTACCAGAGTCATCATTTGTACTGGACTTACAAGAATTGGAAGGTCACTCTTTCTTCTTTCCTGATGGAGATTGAAATTCTTTACGTAGAGGATCCCTATTTCACGAGCCCCAGTTAAGGGAAACTTTTCACCGACCTATCTGTTCTGTTTTATGTGTTATTGAAGGCGGTAGTTCGTTTCACCGAGTTTAGTTTTCTGTCAACCCCTCATTCATTACCAGAGTCATCATTTTTACTGGACTTCCAGGAATTGAAAGGTGACTCTTTCTTCTTTCCTAATGGAGATTGAAATTCTTTGTAAATTGATCTCTATTTGACGAGGCCCAGTTAAGGGAAGCTTTTCACCGAGCTACCTGTTCTGTTTTATGTGTTATTGAAGGTGGTAGTTCGTTTGTCTGAACTTTATTAGTCCCCTAATTAGACCAACCACTTGACTTTGAGCTTGTTTGTCCAACCCCCGAAGTTTAGTTTTCTGTCAACCCCCCATTCCTTACCAGAGTCATCATTTTTACTGGACTTCCAGGAATTGGAATGCGACTCTTTCTTCTTTCCTGATGGAGATTGAAATTCTTTACGTAGAGGATCCCTATTTCATGAGCCCCAGTTAAGGGAAGCTTTTCACCGACCTACCTGTTCTGTTTTATGTGTTATTGAAGGCGGTAGTTCGTTTCACCGAGTTTAGTTTTCTGTCAGCCCCTCATTCATTACCAGAGTCATCATTTTTACTGGACTTCCAGGAATTGGAAAGGTGACTCTTTCTTCTTTCCTGATGGAGATTGAAATTCTTTGTAAATTGATCCCTATTTCACCAGCCCCAGTTAAGGGAAGCTTTTCACCAAGCTACCTGTTCTGTTTTATGTGTTTTAAGTATTCACATAATTCAACATACATTAATCCATTCATTAATCCAGAACATTCATTAACTCATTGCAATTCAATAAAGAAAGTCATGAACTAATAAATGTGTAGTTATAAATGTAGTTATTTCATAAACTTCAAGTTCATAAAACAAGTACTTGAAATAATTCGTACGTTAGATGAACAACAACAGTGTCTTACACTCCAGTAACGAACATACGACATAACATACATACAAACATATATGAAAGATAACGGTGTTTGATTTCTCATTCCTCATCTGACATGTAGTAGTCAGAGAGATATTTTTCATTGTTTAAGACATTATTTCGCTCAGTCACTGTGAAATCTCTGTTGCTTGCTTCTGCCATTTCGGTGGCTAGCTGAAGCATGAAATGTCGACATCTCCGCATCAACATTTTGTTGTTCTCCTTCTTAATTCTGCTATGGGCTATTAATTAAAATATTTTAAGACTCTTTTCATGTATATATTATAACTAGTGTAATAATGACTTCTAATTATATAAATCAAAATAAAAATTATTAAAACATAATGTTCAGATTTTCCTTTTCAATGGTGGTGGACAGTCACAAAGCGGAAGTGGCGATAAATCACTTCATTCAATACCCATTTTAAAAACTTTTTCAAATTTTCTTAAGTTTTGTGAGGAAATTTTAATTTTTACTATAATGCTATTATATGTATTACAAATTCAGCTCATTAAATTTTTTAAAATTTCTATGACAAGATTATAAAATTAAATGTTAGTATTTTATGATGAAATGTTTTCAAATTATTCTAATATCAAAGTTAATATTTTTTATAAAAATTATTAATTTTATTGAATGTATATTAAAAATAATACATGATATAGCGGTTTGGTTTGATTTTTTTAATTATTTTTTGATTTTTTTGAAAAAATATAAATAAATTTGACAAAAATAAATTGTTTGGTTTGATTTTCCAAATGGTTGTGGAAGAATGTGGCACCTCCCAAAATTAAATTTTTTTGGTTGGTTAGCTTGGAGGGGCAGAGTGCAATCTGATCTTGCATACAATTTACAAGTGATTATGTGCTTCTATGCAGACACCTGCAATAAGTTATGTCCTAAAGTATGGATTTAGATAGTTAACAACTAAGTGGAAACCTTTAGCGGAACCCAAATGAAAATAAATCCTAAGAATTTGTAATCATATTATGGGTGCCTAACCCAAAATACAGTGAAATAAACCGAACGAAACTAAACCAAAATATTTTTATTTGAATAAAATAGAGTCAAAATTAAATATTTTGAGAGAACATGATCTTTTCATTTATTATTTTGAAGTCAACAAAAATATTTTTTTTTGAATAAAATAGAGTCAAAATTAAATATTTGAGAGAACACGATCTTTTCATTTATTATTTTGAAGTCAATAAAAATATTTTTTTTTGAATAAAATAGATTCAAAATTAAATATATTTTTTTTAATAATTTCATTTAGTAGAAATTAGTTTCATGAAATTTAACTTATGAAAAAACGTTAATCTTTCCATATACTTAGTATTTTTAATTGAAATTCATATTATATTTGTCATTTTTTTGAAAGATGAAATTGACTTTAACCCCCTTTGCTTTACTCATAACTCCCTTATGACATAGCACATGTTTCACACTTAATGTTAACTTGGATCGAACGTCTGACGGTATACTTCATTTAGTCCACAAACCACAAGAACATTATAGTTATTTCCAAATTATATGGGTAGTTTGTACATGCACATTGAAGTGAAATTTGCCCTTCATTAAATATGCACAATGTCTTGAATTGAATAAATACACCTAGAGGGTCAAATAGTATAGTGAAATAAATCAGGTGACAAATACCATTTCTCATATAGTATAATAGGCGACAAATTCAAATACCATTTCTTAAGTATACAACCCCACCTTGATATTACCAAGTGAAATACTGAATAAAGGTGTATATATATGTAGTACTATTATAAAGAGAAGTCTTTTCTGGGTGTTTACGTCTCATATTTTGGGTTTTTCAAAAATACCTCTATATCAGTTATATGGACAGTTATGCACTAAATTCATTTTTTTTTTTTTTTTTCCAAATCTCTGAACTTTTGATTTTTTCAGATTCATTTCAATTTTCAGATTTTGAATTCAATCATACAGTTTATAGTCTTATTTTCTGAAACAAAAATGATCATATATATGTAAGCATGTGGACCTCGAATTGGAATTGTCAGTCCACCTTAATTCTCAATTCTCAATTCTCAATTATATGAATTCTCAATTCTCAATTCACTTGTAAGACTGTAAACTAATTTCAAAAAAACTAATTTCCTTTTAAACCCTAATTTCCTTTGAATAAACTAATTTCAAACCCTAATTTCCTTTCAATTTTTTTAATTTTATTCTTAATTAAAAAAATTACTTTTCAGACTGTAAACTAATTTAAAAAAAACTAATTTCAAACCCTAATTTCCTTTGAATAAACTAATTTCAAACCCTAATTTCCTTTCAATTTTTTTAATTTTATTCTTAATTCAAAAAA
The DNA here is from genome assembly GCA_036172215.1 of Camellia granthamiana. Classification (NCBI taxonomy): domain Eukaryota; kingdom Viridiplantae; phylum Streptophyta; class Magnoliopsida; order Ericales; family Theaceae; genus Camellia; species Camellia granthamiana. The sequence goes on along the minus strand of CM069915.1, from coordinate 24,847,560 downwards.
ATTACTTTTAAGACTGTAAACTAATTTAAAAAAAACTAATTTCAAACCCTAATTTCCTTTTAAACCCTAATTTCCTTTGAATAAACTAATTTCAAACCCTAATTTCCTTTCAATTTTTTTAATTTTATTCTTAATTAAAAAAAAATTACTTTTAAGACTGTAAACTAATTTCAAAAAAATTAATTTCAAACCCTAATTTCCTTTTAAACCCTAATTTCCTTTGAATAAACTAATTTCAAACCCTAATTTCCTTTCAATTTTTAAAATTTTATTCTTAATTAAAAAAAATTACTTTTAAGACTATAAACTAATTTAAAAAAAAATTAATTTCAAACCCTAATTTCCTTTTAAATCCTAATTTCGTTTGAATAAACTAATTTCAAACCCTAATTTCCTTTTAATTCCTCTTAACAAGCAAAAAATAAAATTTCAAATTCAACAAATATAGGTTGATTTATTCACAATTCAAAATTCCAAACCTTAATTTCAAAAAATATAGACATTTTGATTTACAAGCATAATTTCAAAATTCCAATTTTTGATTTCAATTTTCAAAATATAGACATTTCATAATTCCAATTCAACAAATATAGGTTAGTTTATTCACAAGCATAATTTCTGATTTCTGATTCAGAAGCAAAATTCCAAAACCTAATTCTAAACCCTGATTTCTGATTTCAAAAAATTCCAAACCCTAATTTTTGATTTCAAACAATTCCAAACCCTAATTTCTGAAACCACAAGCATAATTTCTGATCTGACAATTCAAAACCCTAACATTTTATGATTTCATGATTTCATAATTTCATAACCACACTGATAAAACCCTAACATTTACATTTTCACAAACACAATAAATCAATACATAAAATTCAAATTATACAGACAGAGCTAGATGGCATACCACGGAGAGAGAGAGAGTAGAGACAGAGAGTGAGTGAGAGCAGAGGGAGAGCGAGAGCGACAGTGAGAGTTGAGCAGAGCGAGATCGAGAGCGAGAGCGAGAGCGAAAGAGTAGGAGATCGAGAGCGAGAGCTTGGCTTCACTGAGAGCAGAGGGAGTCTGAGAGCAGAGTCGAAAGGCTCCAAAGTGTAAAAAACGTGATTGCAAATGAGGAAGCTTAGTGTTTTTATACGGGGTTTAAAAGCGTGGTTTCAATCCACAATTCCATTAATCAATAGTGAAATCGCGGTTCGAAATAGCGTTTTCTCAACGATGCAGTGAAAGCGCTATTTCAAATAGCGTTTTATTTACAAAAGATAATGCACAATGAAAGCGCTATTTCAAATAACGTTTTCTTCAGAAAAAAAATTATGTTAAAAGCGTGATTTGGAACAATGCTTTCTTAATTAAAAGCGTAGTTTGCAATAGCGCTTTTACTATTCATAACATTTTCTGTTCCAAACAGTGAAAGCACGATTTGTAATAGCGCTTTAGCCTAATTTGAGAAATCCGCCCAAATTAAGCCTAGTTTGGGAATTAAGCTACAAATTAGGCTTATATATGGGAAAAGCCTCGATAATCTATGCTCATAAAAATGTGAAATAGTGTGGCTTTTTTGTGCATTGAAGAATTGAAGTGATATTAACACAATTTTAGATCAATGAAATAGAGACTGATTTCATTTTTAACCTCAATACTTTGTCAATAGAATATGTTTAGTAAAGTTTTTAAAATTTTGGAGTAAAAAATTTCAAACAAAATTGTAATTAAAGAAAGACAAAAATGGGTCATTCACTGAAATAATCAGCCATTCCACCCACACTTGATAAAATTTAGTAAAATTGGTATATAAATTAAAAAAATTTATATAAATATTTTTTTTATCAATTGATATGCAGTAATAAAATTTTAAAATAAAATCTATTTAAATAAAATAATAAATATCACATTAATAAATAAAAAAAATATTAAAATTATATAACGTTATACTTGGGAGGTAAGAATATACTTTCCACCAGTCTTATATTTAGGGGTTATTTGGAATGACCTAAATAAGTACACTTTTTATCTTTTTATGAAAAAATGTGCAGAAAAGTAGAGAGGTGATGTGATGAAAAAAAGATAAAAAAATAAAAAGATGGATTATTTTGATGTTGCCAAACTTGACCTTAATACCCACTGGTTTCCAATAAATCATTGATCTCAATAAATTTCTTGAGGCCAGTCTGACATTTGCTCTTCCAAAATTAATCAAAATTCACGTAAATTAATCCGATTTTCCGATTATAAAAAAATATAAAAAAAACTTCAAGCTCCTAAATACTTCACCAGTTCAATCCTGTAATGACATGAGAGCATATGCAAATAGTGTGAATGATGAATCAACCACACACCCAACAGCAGAACTTAGCTGGAAACACCATTTTTAGTCCACTCCCAAAATGCTACTGTTTCAAACTTTTCACACCACACCACACTGGTCTCTCTCTCTCTCTCTCTAATGTGAAAAAGTCCTAACAAAATACCCATTCTCTCTCTACTCTCTCTCATCACGCCACCACAATGCTCATACCCTCTCTTCTCCTCCTCCTCCTCCTCTTATCCTCCTCCGCCACCACCATTGCCACCCACAACCGCCGTGTGCTCCACCAACCCTTCTTCCCTGAAGACTCACCACCTCCAAGTCAGCCCCCATCCCCTCAATCCCCAACCCCCAAAAACCCATCTTCCACTTCTACCCCAAACCAACCCCCCTTCTTCCCATCCATACCCTCCCCACCTCCCCCGCCACCTCCCTCCGCCTCCTTCCCCGCCAACATTTCCTCCCTCACCCTCCCCCAAACCCCCAAATCCAACCCCTCCTCTTCCAAACTCGCCGCCGTCGCCGTCGCCCTCATCGTCCTCGCCGTCTTCCTCACCGCAATCATCGTATTCCTCTACGTTCGCCGCCGTAGACGTCGTAGCTTCAGCGATACCAAGACTTCCACATCAGATAACAGTCACCGAGTGTTCCACGCCAATGCTGGGCTTCCAAAGCCTCGAAGATCGCCTCCGAGTAGCTCCGAGTTTCTCTACCTCGGCACCGTTGTCAGTTCTCATACCCGCGTCAACTCTCATGCCGCTCGGAACAGCGGCGGCGCCGCAGCCGGCGATGTGAGTTTGAGGAAATTGGATTCGCCGGAACTCCGCCCGTTGCCGCCGCTTGGCCAGCAGAATCTGCGGCGGAATTACGCAAATGCTGATGTGGGTTCTGGTGGGGAGGACGAAGATGAGCAGTTTTTCTCTCCGAGAGGGTCTTCGGGCTGTCGCGAGAGCTCGATCGCCACTGGATCTGCATCGAGGAGAGCGTTTGAGGCCGTAATAGTGGAGAATTTTGATGTTCGGAGTAGCGAATCGAGTTCTTCGTCTTCGTCGTCGAATTCGGGTTCGCCGACTCGGTCTGTATCGTTGAGTATTTCTCCACCAGTGAGTTCAACTCCGAGAAGCTCAAGGCCGAAATCGCCGGAATTGGTGGCGGTTCAGACTGCTCCGCCGCCACGTCCACCGCTCCCACCACGACCTGTTATGACCCAATTGGCTAATCTGAAGAGTTCTCCGTCCCCATCACCGCCCTCTTCATCGTCTCCAGAGAGAGATTCAGATAAAAGCATAGATTCATCGCCCAGAATATCAAATGTTTCGATTCAAAATGCAGAGTCTTCAGCGAGGATATCCAATGTTTCGAATCAAATTGCTGAGTCTCCGGCGAGAATTAGCAATGCTGTATTGGATAAATCGGCCAATACGAGGAAATCTCGATCCCCATCACTATCTTCATTTTCATCACCAGAAAAACCTCCGGTCAAAACCCAGAATTCATCGCCAAGAATATCGAATGTTTCGCATCCAAATTCGGCATCTCCGGTGAGAATCGGCCGTACTATTCAGAGGCCTGTGGTGGTCTCTGTCGCACCACCACCTCCTCCTCCACCGCCACCGCCACCGCCACCGAGACATTGGGAAATTCCAATTCCTACTCAATCGATTCGTCGGCCAATTTCGAAACCACCAGTTCTAGTAACACCTTCAAGACCTGTTGCTGTTCACAGTCCAACATTGATTTCTCCAACCGAATTGCTTCCCAATTCCCAAAATGTTGAGAAGAATGAGGAAACTCCGAAGCCAAAGTTGAAGCCACTGCATTGGGATAAAGTCAGAGCAAGTTCTGATCGCGAGATGGTGTGGGATCAGCTAAAATCAAGCTCCTTTAAGTATGATATGAGCTTAAACTTGATCTTTTTTTGGGTTGCCTTTGTTTCTCTTTTTTAATTGTGTAAATTTGGGTTCTTGGTTGCAGATTGAATGAGGAAATGATTGAAACATTGTTTATTGTAAATACACCGGACCCGACTTTGAAGGAATCAACTCGACGTCAAGTTCTTCCCACACCAAAACAGGAGAATAGGGTGCTTGATCCGAAGAAGGCGCAGAATATTGCAATTTCTCTAAGGGCATTGAATGTAACCATAGAGGAAGTTTGTGAAGCCCTTTCTGAAGGTAACATCTTTCTGTGCTTTTATATTTGTTAACATTTTTTTATGAAATTGTTTGGTTGACTGAATATTATCGTATTGTTTAATGCTCTTGTGAGTTATGATTTTTTTTTTTGGATAAATAGCTCGCATGAGTTATGATTGAACTCCTTTTTCTTCATAATTCTTGGTTAACTAATAAAGATACTCTTATTTGGGCAACATTCATAGTGATTCCTTTGCAATTGCTAAAATAGATTATTGATCTAGAATTGACAAATTTAAAATTCTGGCATTGGTGATATGTAAAGGTAGAGCAGTGGAAGCTAGATTTCATTCTGGGAAGTGCAGGCAATAATTGAACTGTTCAAATTTGTATGCATGTCTTATCTTCATTATTGGTCTATGGAAGCCATGCTTTAATTGCCTTCTTCAACTTTTGGCATGAGTAAATATTTCACTTTCTCAATCAACAGACATTTGTAGAGTAATTGAAAATCTTCCATTGTCTCTGTGGAAGTCTATGCTCTAATTGCATTATTTTAATCTTTTGACATAAGCAATTGATAATCTTTCATTTTCTCAACGAATGTTCCTAGTGTAATCTTTTGTGATGCAAAAAATTACAATATATACGAGGTCTTTCTCTATCTAATACCTTATTTCTCATGGGATGCAACTATTCAGTGATTAGGCTCTACGCTTGTCTCATTAATCACTTGTTTCTGCTAATACTTCGTTACTATGTATGCTTACACACTTCTCATGCACTTGATAATACTCCTTGTCCCTGGTTCTATCAGAAGTAATGGAGCTTTTCAATATTATTATACCCAAAATTAACAGCACTTTGTGCACTTTAAACAGCCTGGGCATGTAGTTTATTTTTTTGGCTGACTGAAGTTTTTTTTTTAAATTTTTTTTTATACAGGCAATGCAGATGCTCTTGGAACTGATCTTCTTGAAAGTTTATTGAAGATGGCTCCAACTAAGGAGGAAGAACGTAGACTGAAAGAGTACAAAGATGATTCACCATTCAAACTTGGACCTGCTGAGAGATTTCTCAAGGCAGTGCTTGATATACCTTTTGCATTTAAAAGAGTGGATACAATGCTGTACATGGCTAATTTTGAGTCAGAGGCTGAGTACCTCAAAAAGTCATTTGATACTCTTGAGGTAAATCTATCACTCGATAGTTTTTAACTTTTGTTACCTGGTTTACAATTACTTAGAAAGCTCAGAAAATTTAATTATGCAGGGATGTAACACAAGCCTGTTAAAGGCTCACAAGCAAAGAGAATTTTTAGTTCCACTACAAAGTAATTTATTTATTTATTTTTAATTTTACAGGCAGCCTGTGAAGAACTGAGGAGCAGCAGGATGTTTTTGAAGCTTCTAGAAGCTGTGCTGAAGACTGGGAACCGCATGAACGTTGGGACAAACCGTGGTGATGCCCATGCCTTCAAGCTCGACACACTCCTCAAGCTTGTCGATGTCAAGGCTGCCGATGGGAAAACCACACTCTTGCATTTTGTTGTGCAGGAAATAATAAAAAGTGAAGGTGCACGTCCTTCGGGCGACAACCAAAACCCAAAATACACCTCCAATGATGATGCCAAGTGTAGGAAGCTTGGCCTCCAAGTTGTTTCTGCTCTCAGTTCAGAGCTCACAAATGTAAAGAAAGCAGCTACCATGGATTCAGACGTGCTTAGTAGCGATGTCATGAAACTTTCAAAAGGACTAGAGAACATTGCAGAGGTTGTACGATTAAATGAAGCAATAATGGGGTCAGAGGAAAGCAAACAGAGATTTTCAGAGTCGATGAATAGGTTCATGAAAATGGCAGAGGAGCAGATTATAAGGATTCAAGCCCAAGAGAGTGTTGCTCTTTCGCTAGTGAAGGAGATAACTGAATACTTCCATGGAAACTCGGCCAAGGAAGAAGCTCACCCCTTCAGAATCTTCATGGTGGTGAGGGACTTTTTAACTGTTCTTGATCGGGTTTGCAGGGAAGTTGGAATGATCAATGAGCGAACAATAATCAGTTCTGCCCATAAATTTCCCGTTCCAGTGAATCCGGCAATGCAGGCAGTTGTTAGTGAATTTCGTGGACGGCGGCAGTACAGTTCCTCTGGTGACGAAAGCTCATCTCCTTAGCTCATTTATCTCTCATATCAAGTGACAGTTTTGTTGGGTTTAGCTAAATTGCTTGTAATCCATGGATTGGTTGGGTAGTGATTTATATATATAGTTCCATGTAAAGATTTTGGAAATTGTTTAATCCTATAGATGTATACAGAGGTTTAGTTCGGAAGTATTACATTGATCTGTTTGGTTTTACCTGTAAAAATCTCTGGGGGATTCAAAAATGCTGTTCAGTTAAAGTAAAATTCAGGGTTAAGGGAGTTATTTCTCTTTGATTTTCACTTTTTTTCTAGGATGAGATTAATGGTCGCAGATTCTTGGAATAGTGAAAATTTGTGGTTGCTCTTCCTCAGTAATTTCCCATTTTCAGATGCTTTCTTTCTATACTGTTGAACGGTTAGATTGACCAGCCTAAAAAAAAAGGCTTTCTTTTTCAAACAGTGCAATGTTCACACCTGGCACTGAACATGACAAGGCACACTGTCCAAAGATGGATTTACACAATCAACAATGATTCATCCCACTAAAAACACCACCACTAATAACATTAATGCATTAAAAAAGTAAAAAAAAAAAAAAAAAATACAACTCCAAGACCAAAACATCACATCATTACTGGTAGGACTCACTACCACCTAATTAGTAGGAGTGGGACCCACTACCACCTAATTAGTAGGAGTACTAATTAGTGCTCCCACTCATTTTCCTTTACACAATAAAAAAAGACAATTCTCCCAACGGCCATATATTCTACAACTGGCACCGAAAATGAGAAAGAACGGATGATACACATTTACACAGTAAATTCCCTTGTCCTGGACCTTGAATTTTATAAAGGCGGTGTTTATGAATTAATTTTTTAATTTTTTTTAATGAAAAAAACCTTGAAAAGAGAGGGAGAGAGAAGGGTTTCACTTTTTATAATGATTTTTTGATTTGTTTCCAAACACAACCTAAAAATTTATGAAGAGAAAAATGAAAGTGAAAAGTCGGAACTTATTTCATTTATATTTATTTTTTTCTATTTCTTCTTTGATTTATAAATTCTTACGCAAATTTAATATTCAAACACACATTACTTGATATCGTTCGATTATCAATAAAATCAAGATTTTCCTTTTAAGTGTTTACCCATCAATTGTTTTAATAGGGTGAAACCCTTATGATATTGCCTTTTTTTTTTTGATCAGATCCATATGAAATCCCCTTGGGGAGAGATAATTGTGTCACTAACATGAACACCAACTCATTAAACAACGTAGTAATTAATCAGTAATCATAATAACGGTTGCCTTTTACTTTTTAGTGGCCGTTGGTTTTTTTAATGATAGCAATATTAAGCCACGATCATGTGGTGGAATGTGAAATTACTTACTCGGACATGAAAAACAAGCTAAAGAGATGGGCTCTAAATCAGTAATGATTCAGACCTCTACAAAATATCACCCTCACAACCCCCATTCACTTATGATTGGTCCAAATAAGAAAGAGAAAAAAAAAAACAATACAAACACATCATTGGTCCACATCATTGTGGGGGTGGTGGGGGTCTCCCCAAAAGGGGGTGCCAAACATTTTTCGGTTCTAAATTTGACTTGAACATCTACATTTAATATTGTACGATTAGATTTCTTTTTATTTCTAAAGGTTTTATTTGGTGTTATAAATAGTTTAATTGGAATTTGTTATAAAATTAGGTATGGTTTGACAATTTTCAATTTTAATCAAAAAGTTAAAAATTATTATAAATTATCAAATCACTCTCTCTATTTTTCTAATACATTTTTTTTATAAAAAAATCAAATAATCATTAAAATAGTATATTTCTAAATGAGACCTTAATTTCAAGTATCTTTCAAGTACTCATAAATCACATTTATCAATTAAGATGGAATGTAACATCAGACAAACCCTGCTACTTTAGGTGACCCCTCTCTCAAGTCCTCACATTGTGTAGGGTCTTTATTTGATATGGGCCAATTTTGACCAAAACTTCATCTTGAATTTTAGCTGCTTTTTAAAACACGGTCTAATAGTCAAAGTTGGTGGAAGAAAACAATGTGTGGAAAAATTCAAATAAAAACGTACAAACATGGGCACACAACAAACAAACACATATATATTCTTCATATTTTTTTTGTGTAGTTTAATTCTGTGTGTGACTAATAGTCTTAATTTATCAGAAAATGTACGAAACATGGGCACACAACACAGATCTCTTGCTGCAATCACAATAGACTTTCCCACAAACCAAACAACATAAAACCCAGGAAACACGCAAGAAATAAAAGACAATACAATACATTGACTGATGAGATGGCGTGCAAGAAAGGGCAATCAAGATCTTCAAGCAGTTTCCCAATTTTGATCCCATTCCATGGATCCCTATAATGCTCTCTCATCAATATACAGAAAGTATACAGAATTGTAGTCTGGGACTGGGTCTTGGTGAGCAATTGATTCTGTGGAAACAACACGAATGGTATTGGATGGAGAGGAATTGGAGCCCATGGGGTTTCAGGTAGTTCTTGAAATGGGTTTTCTCGGAAAAAAATTTCTTGAGAGAATTTGCGTGGGTTGAAGTATGGGTACTTTAAAAAGAATAATGTTATGGATCATGAAAAATATATTATGAAATTCATCATGAAAATTTTTCATCTCTTGATTAGTGTGTTGTGTTTTATTGTATGGATAACTAAAGGTGGAGAATTTTTCGTGATCATTTTTATGATATTTATCGTACGAGTATTGAGTACTTATCGGGTGCGAATACGTATATTGGTACAGCGGTATACATACCGGATATGCCGAATACATACCGGGTATGACAAATACATTTGGGTATGTCGTGGGTACGGCACTGGTATGGCAAAATGTCATTTTATTTTATTTTTGCAGATGCTAAAATTTATTGCAACCTTTATTATTCTTCTTTCAATTTTGAAAAATATTAAGTAATTTATTTCCAACACTCTTTACCCATGAGTTATGATTTTGCTCTCTTTTGTATCCTGTTTTAGACAATCAAAAAAGAAAAAGAAAAAGAAATAATTATATAACTTTTTAGACGAGTTCTCTTTTTAGTTTGAAAAAATAATGTAAATAGTCCCTGTACTTTACACGGTATGTCAATTTGGTCCGTATAATTTCAATTTGCTCGATTTTGTTCCTTAATTTAACGGATTGTGTCATTTTAGTCCAATAAATAACGGTTGTTAAGTTAATTTAACGGAAAGTTAAACAATGTGTCAATTTAGTCCCTGTATTTTTCATAATGTGTCAATTTAGTCCTCGTCAAAATTGAGAAAATTGAAACTATAGGGATTAAATTGATACACTGTGTAAAGTACAGGGACCAAATTGATACGTTATTTGACCTTCCGTTAAATTAATTTAACAACCGTTATTTATTGGATTAAAATGACACAATCCGTAAAATTAAGAAACAAAATCGAGCAAATTGAAACTACATAGACCAAATTGACACATCATGTAAAATGCATGAACTATTTACATAATTTACCCTTTTAGTTTTGATTTTTAAACTTTAATTTGTATGTTGAATGTTTCGCTATAAATTTTAAAAAAACTTGATGTACCCTAATCGTATTCATACTCTATTTTTCTTTAAGAAATTGATGTATCAACTTATCCATAACCGTACCCGCACTAGCACCTGCACAACCGTACCCGCAGTAGGACCTGCACCCGTATTTCATATTTGATCATCAAAGAGGGTTTCGTGGAGTGATTGGAGAAACTATAGCAGGGTGAACACTTTCTTTTTTTTCATTTTAGTTTAATGACATGACAGTACTCAATTATTACAAAATATTCATTTTATTACTCACTTTTATATACAAAATTTATCACCTTCATCTCTTATACGATTTTTGATGTACCCTAATCGTATCCATACTCTATTTTTCTTTAAGAAATTGATGTATCAACTTATCCATAACCGTACCTGCACTAGCACCTGCACAACCGTACCCGCAGTAGGACCTGCACCCGTATTTCATATTTGATCATCAAAGAGGGTTTCGTGGAGTGATTGGAGAAACTATAGCAGGGTGAACACTTTCTTTTTTTTCATTTTAGTTTAATGACATGACAGTACTCAATTATTACAAAATATTCATTTTATTACTCACTTTTATATACAAAATTTATCACCTTCATCTCTTATACGATTTTTTATATTTATTACTTACTTATGTATAAAATTTTATTACTTCCATCTTTAATATAATTTTTTAAAAATAATTTAAAAATCTAAATATACACAAATATGATTAGATTGAGTGAATATTAATGTCTAATTAACATTATTTTTTAACAAAAATTATGTATTTGATGAGTCTTATATATTGAACGATTTGAATTATGAAGACAAACCAAAATCAAATCATATCACGAACCAACAGCACCTTTCAATTTTGAAAAATCTAAAAATCTAAAAATTTTCGAGATATTGATTTGTGATTATTTATCAATTTTAACCAGTAAATAGCAATCCTAATCAAATAATTAAAGATAAATTGACACAACGATTTTAATATGGAAAAATAAAAATTAGAGCGCCTCCAATTGTGATAAAAAAATCACGGGCCAAAATCACAAAACAATGTGCTAAGAAAACAAAAAGAATTACACAAGAGTACTCTCAATTATCTAGAGAATCCATGCCCAATTTGAACCGACCCCAATGTGCCTCTTCTACCACCGTTTTCACCTTGAAATTGTCTTGACCAACGTTGAATTCACAACGCTGATATCGAATCCACGACGATGAGCCACTCTGGAATCTACCAAAGTTTCATGCTCAAGTTTCACGGAATCCACCGAAGAACAACTATCTCTTTTGTGAATAAAACAAACTAAACAAACCCTTTGATATAATTCATTCAATTCATGATTAAACTCTCACAGATATCAATGGAAACAAATAAAGAAATTCTAGATGAAAATCCTAATACCTAAAAAGAAGATTTGGAAGTCGTACCCTAGAAACGGAGCAAACTGCAGATTTATAATAGTGGGTGTAGCGATCCTAATTTTTTCGTAAGTCATATTTATTATTATTACTTTATTTTATTTTTGACTTTATTAATTGTGTGGTTATATAAGAATTTGATGTGGTATTTAATTAATTTAATTATATATAATTAATTTGAATATTTATATATATCGATATATATATTTTTTATATATAAAAGGTATTATATATATATATTTAATCTTATATTTATATTTATATTTATATATATATTGTAATTATGTTGTGTTTAAATAAGATAATATGATGTCAAATTAAGTTATAACTTATAAGCATTAGAGAGGTGTTGCGAAAAAAAAAGAAAAGAAAAAAAAGCAGCCGAGAGCAGCCGTAAGAAAGTGATTAAACGAAAAAAAAAGAAAAGAAAAAAAAGAAAAGAAAAAAGGAGAGAGTGCACTCTGTGTGTGAAGGTGAGTATGAGAGAAGAGAGAGGGCTTGAAGAGAGTGGTGAGACAGAGAGAGGTGAAGAAAAAAAAAAGATAAGGGTTTTGTTTTGGTGGCTTAAATAATTCTTCAAATATTTTTTTGATCATCGAAAAATAATTGTGAGTACAAAACCCACTTCCCTTGATTTATAGTTAATTTGTTGTTTTTATTTATTTATATTTATTTGATATTTGTTTGATTTTGTATTTAGATGAAGATGATAGATTGATTTTAATTATTTTGATTAGTTGTGTATGTCAGGTTTAGAGTTTTTATAAATATTTATTTTGTGGAGTAATCATACTTGTAGATATTTGAAATTAAAATTAATTAGGAATTCATAAATAAATTCCTTATACTCCACCATGATTTCATGGATTGTTGTTTTATTTGAGTGTTGGTGAGGAAGAGTGTATGAAAAAAAAAAGTGAGGAATATGAGATTTATTTAAATGCCTTAGGCTTGGCATTATTGTATTTGTTCTCATAAGTAGATGAGAGATTGTATATATATATATTGTTGCCTTATTCTTATGAGTAGACGAGTGTGTTGATTTACGCACGTACGTATATACTAACCATCCGGGGAGTGTGGGTCAAACTCGGGACGATATCCCTTTGAAAGTTTGGCTTCGGAGCGGTGTTAGGTATACGGGAGGCACATGGGATATATGTGTAGGTCGGAAGTGGAGGCCGAAGTGGTGGAGTTAAGGTACAAATAACTAAATATGAGTTTATTGTTATAGTGTGAATTGTATTGATTTGTACATCTTGAAAAATAGTAAACGGCCTTGATAAATTATGAAATTTGAGCAGAGACATGTATATATGATTCTAGACAACTTTTGTGTTTTAACTTTTTATTAAAAAGATCGATTAAAACTTGTAATCAGATGATCTCAGTTACAATAATTTTTATTTATTTTAGCAGTGCAGACTTTAGATGCTGTTTTAACCCATGAAACAAGCTCATTTTTATTGGTTTCGCGTGAACTGAAGTAAAATATTATTCTACACACTTTTTGTGTTTTGAACTTTTCCGAAAAAAATCATCTTAGGACAGTTTCTTTTCATTTTCAGTTTTAGATTTTTCGGTGGAATTCCGTCTAGGTTCTTCTATCAAGTTTTTCTCTCAACCTGTTTAGCTTCTACTTAATTCATTTGCGTTGCTTTTTAGGAAATTTGATTATGTACAACTTTTTTTTTCTTTGAGTTTTGGTTAATTTGAATTATTTAAGCATGAAACGGTGCATTTTTATACTTCTTCAGCAAGTTACTTATGATTAAATGATACTAACTTTATTTTTTTTTTTTCAGAATGATGGGTCTTACTAACTTTTAATGCTGGGCTGACCCACCATATTTTTATTTTTATTTTTATTTTGTTTATTTTATACTTAATTTATATTTAGTTGTGTACGGGCAAAAAACTAAATGCCACCGTATCGCGGGAAACTACCCCTTCGTCTCGGTGCGGATGGAATTACTTGTCTTGTCCCGTAACAGGAATTAAATGTATTTTTATTTGTGTTTGGTGGACATGTGGGTGTCAAATAATTGTACTCATACCAGTATACTTGTATACTGACACGTTTTGTCTCTTGACATCTCGGGTGCATTCTATTTGAGCGTAGTCGAGCTTCCTTTGCAGGATTAGTTGGAGCTACGGTGGTGACGTGGAATAACTATACTTTTGGTTTTCTTTTATCTTCTTGAACTTAGGGTTGATATTAGTTTATTGTATTTATTATTTTTTTTATGAACTTAGTATTTTGACAATTTGACATTGTAGGTTATTTTTCAAATTTGCATTATTTAAGTTGTTTTGATTAGTTATTGTTACTTTAATGTTGGAGGTATTGGTTAGTTATGAAATTTATGGTGGATGGTTTGGTTGGCATTTTGTTAGTTTTTTTTTTTAATCCCTTGTAATCTTTTGAGCATGGAATTTATTTAAACCTTATGGAGATGGGAACGTTTAGTTTTTTATTTCACTCCTAAGATTTGGATGATGGAATATTGATTGGGGTTTAGTCATAATTTAATATTTAATTGTCCAAATTTTGGGGCGTGATAGTTTGGTATCAAAGCTCTAGGTTACCCTAGACTTGTGAGAGTTTAGATGATCCTCGGATTGTAGAAACATGGGTTAGCTAGTTTAGTTTGGTGGTTGAATTTATTTTAAGTATTTATGAACGAATTTTGTGTGTGTGTTTAACTTGAAGGTGATGGCTGGAAGGTATCTTTAATCTTTTTCAAGAACCCATTAGAGTACTTTTGATACTGGTGCCTTTCATTCTTTCATCTCTAGACAGTTTGTAGAAAGCGAACACCTTGTAACTACCTCATTATCTAGACCTATTTGTATTGAGACCCCTTTAGGAGGGGTAGTTACTTTTTATGAGATGTGTAAAGATTTTGAGATTGACTTTGCGGGTAGAGTCTTGTATGCAGACCTAATTGTGTTAGGGTTTGAGGGGTTTACAATTATTTTAGGTATGGATTGGCTGCGAAAACACTTTGGGTGTGTTTGGTTTGGTTTCGAGAGAGTAGTTTTTAAAAATTGTTTTGGGCAGAGAGTTTAAATTTTTTTTTGGTTTGTTTGGTTGCGTATTTTGAAAGTAGTTTTGGAGTTTGGGAGTTTGGACTGATTTGATATTTTGTTGTAATGGAGTAGATGTGTGTGAGAGAAAAAGTGATTGATTGATGTGTAAGAGAGAGAAAGTGATTTTGGGAAAATTACAAACCAAACAAGTTTTTTAGAAATTTTTTCACAAAATCACTCTACAAAGCCAAACCAAACATACCCTTTGTGACTCTAAATTGTGTTGGAAGGACTGTAAATATAGATATTCCCGGTATGCCACGACTTACCCACATTTCTAGCGATGGAGAAGAGTCGGTGATGACGAGTTTTCTGTGCTCGGTAGAAATCCCTAAGTAGGATATTAGTGAGGTAGATGTGGTGCATGAGTTTGAGGATGTATTTCAGGAGATACCTGGACCTCCACCTCGACGGGTAGTAGAATTTTGCATTGACCTAGTGCCGGGAAATGCACCGATTTCTAAGGCGGCATACAGAATGGCGCCTAAAGAGCTTGTAGAGATGAAGAAGTAGCTGGAAGAGATGCTTCAAAAAGATTCGTTCAAGTAACTCCCCGTGGGGAACACCCGCGATCTTTGTCTCCAAGAAAGATGGCACTCTCCGTATGTACATAGATTACAGAGAACTAAACAAGGTGACTATCAAGAACAAGTATCCGCTAACTAGAATTGATGACTTGTTTGATCAGTTGAAGGTGGCAGCCATGTTCTTTCAGTTTGATCTCAGAACGGGTTACCATTAGATGGGTGTGTCAGAGGAAAGTATACCGCTTATTGCTTTTCGGACTCGGTATAGATTGTATGAGTTTCCTGTAATGCCTTTTGGTTTGACAAATGCTCCTGCTTATTTCATGGACTTGATGAACAAAATTTTTCAACCGTATCTAGATAAGTTTGTGATTATCTTCATAGATGATATCCTGGTATATTCTAAGAATGAGGAAGAGCACAGAGAACACTTGAAAGTCGTGTTACAAGAAGTTCAATTTTTGGGACATGTTGTATCCAATTAAGGGATAGCGGTAGATCCTGAGAAAGTTATTGTGGTCAAAGAATGGAAGAAGCCCACAAACCTCGTAGAGGTTAGGAGTTTTCTAGGACTAGCCGGTTATTACAGAAGATTTATAGAGAAGTTTGCCACTATTCCAGCACCTATGACCGAGTTGACCCGCAGGAATGTGAAGTTCGCATGGATAAATGATTGTGAGAGAGCTTTCCAAGAGTTAAAGCAGCAGTTAACTACAGTACCGGTGTTAAATATACCAATATAAGGAGAAAAATCAACAGTGTTTACGGATGCGAGTGGAACTGGGTTGGGATGTGTGATGATGCAGCATCAGAAAGTTGTATCTTATACTTCTTGACAGTTAAAACCTCATGAGAGACGATACCTTACTCATGACTTAGAGCTGGCAGCATTTGTTTTTGCGTTGAAAGTGTGGCAACATTACTTGTTTAGGGAGCACTTTGAGTTATATACAAATCACAAGAGCCTCAAATATCTGTTTTCTCAAAAAGAGTTAAACACGAGGCAACAGAAGTGGGTTGAATTCGTCAGCAGCTATGATTTCGAGATCCTTTACCACCCAGGGAAAGAAATGTGGTTGCAGATGCACTTAGTGAACAACATGGGATTATAGCTTCTTTGATGATTCAGGAATGAAAGTCCTTGGAATTCATTTCGATGCATGATGTTCAACCAATAGAGAGTGTCGAGAGGGCATACATTGGTAGTTTGACCGTACAGCTGACGTTACTAGGTAAAGTTCTTCAGATGTAGAATTTAGATGGGTTTCTCGTCAGCAAGCTCGATGACCTGGTAGTGGATTTGATTGATGATTGTCCTACTGATTGGTCTGTGGACTTAGATGGGGGATTGCGATTCAAGGGCAGGTTGTGTGTACCTAACATTGTTGAATTGAGGAAAGAGATTATGGATGTTGCCCATAGGTCTCGATATATCATTCACCCTAGTGGGACTAAGATGTATCATGACATGAAGAGGATGTTTTGGTGGGAAGGTATGAAGAAAGACGTAGGAGAGTATGTTTCTCGATATTATGTGTGCCAACAGGTTAAGGCAGAACACCAATGACCGTTTGGACTTTTGCAGCCTCTCGAGATCCCTACTTGGAAATGGGAGTGCATCTCTATGGATTTCGTGGATTGATTGCTGCGATCTAAGTGAGGCAATGAATCTATTTGGGTGATAGTAGATCGACTCACCAAGTCTGCTCATTGTATTCCTATCAGTGTTCATCGAACTGCGGATAAATTGGCTAGGCTGTATATTCGGGAGGTGGTGCGACTTCATGGGGCACCAGTTTCTATAGTTTCAGATCATGATCTGTTGTTTGTGGTAGAGTTTTGAGAGAGTTTTCAGCATGCTTTGGGTGCTAGGTTAGACCTGAGCACGGCTTATCATCCTCAGACAGATAGGCAAACTGAGCGGGTAAATCAGATCTTGGAGGATATGTTAAGAGCTTGTGTCCGGGATCTTGGTGGTAGTTGGGAAGAACACTTGCCATTGGTGGAGTTTGCTTATAATAATAGCGATCACTCCAGTATCAGGATGGCACCTTTTGAGGGTTTGTATGGAAGGCCATGTCGATCACCTGCTTGTTGGATGGAGGTAAGAGATGCGCCGTTGTTAGGGCCAGAGTTGGTGAGAGAGACCACAGAGAAGGTGAACATTATTCGGGAACGTATTAAGACTGCACAGAGTCATCAGAAGAGTTACGCTGATAGAAAACGTAAGGGGGTTGAGTTGAATGTCGGAGATATTGTGTTTTTGAAGGTTTCGCCGATGAAGGGTATCATGCGGTTTGAAAAGAAGGGAAAGTTGGCACCTAGATTTGTGAGACCATACGAGATCAGCGAGAGGATTGGTAATGTAGCTTACAAATTAGTTCTACCACCTGCTTTAGCTATGATTCACAACGTGTTCCATGTATCTTTATTACGGAAGTGTGTGCAAGACCCTTCCCAAGTAGTATCACCAAAAGTGTTGGAGATTAGTGACGATCTAACGTATGTGGTGCGACCGGTTACTATTCTAGACTGGGATGTAAAGCAGTTGTGGCGCAAGAAAGTGAACTTGGTGAAAGTGCAATGGAGCAGGGATGAGAACGATATTATCTGGGAGTTAGAAGAGAAAGTTCGACGTATGCACCTGGAACTTTTTGCTTAGTATTCTCTCCTATCGAATCTCGGGGACGAAATTCTTTTGAGTTGTGTATATTGTAGCGCCCTTAATTTTTTCGTAAGTCATATTTATTATTATTACTTTATTTTATTTTTGACTTTATTAATTGTGTGGTTACATAAGAATTTAATGTGGTATTTAATTAATTTAATTATATATAATTAATTTGAATATTTATATATATCGATATATTATATATATATAAGGTATATATATCTAATCTTATATTTATGTTTATATATATTGTAATTATGTTGTATTTAAATAATATAATATGTTGTCAAATTAGGTTATAACTTATAAGCATTAGAGAGGTGTTGAAAAAAAAAGAAAAAAGAAAAAAGAAAAACAGCCGAGAGCAGCCGCGAGAGAGAGAGATTAAACCAAAAAAAAAGAAGAGAGAGTGCACTCTGTGTGTACAGATGAGTACGAGAGAAGAGAGAGGGCTTGGAGAGAGTGGTGAGATAGAGAGAGGTGAAGAAAAAAAAAAGATTAGGGTTTTGTTTTGGTGGCTTAAATAATTCTTCAAATATTTTTTTTGATCATTGAAAAATAATTGTGAGTACAAAACCCACTCCCCTTGATTTATGGTTAATTTGTTATTTTTATTTATTTATATTTATTTGATGTTGTTTTGATTTTGTATTTACATGAGAATGATAGATTGATTTTAATTATTTTGATTAGTTGTGTATGTCAGGTTTAAGGTTTTTATATATATTTATTTTGTGGATGTAATCACACTTATAGATATATGAAATTAAAATTAATTAGGAACCCATAGATACATTCCTTATACTCCACCATGACTCCATAGATTGTTGTTTTATTTTAGTGTTGGTGAGGAAGAGTGTATAAAAAAAAAAGCGAGGATTATGAGATTTATTTAAATGCCTTAGGCTTGGCATTATTGTGTTTGTTCTCACAAGTAGATGAGAGATTGTGTATATATATATTGTTGCCTTATTCTCATGAGTAGACGAGTGCTTTGATTTACGCGCGTACGTATATGCTAACCATTCGGGGAGTGTGGGTCAAATTTGGGATGATATCCCTTTGAAAGTTTGGCTTCGGAGCGGTGTTAGGTATACGGGAGGCACATGGGATATATGTGTAGGCCGGAAATGGAGGCCGAAGTGGTAGAGTTAAGGTACAAATAATTAAATATGAGTTTATTATTATAGTGTGAATTGTATTGATTTGTATATTTTGAAAAATAGTAAACGACCTCAATAAATTATGAAATTTGAGCAGAGGCATGTATACATGATTCTAGACAACTTTTGTGTTTTAACTTTTTATTAAAAAGATCGATTAAAACTTGTAATCGTATGATTTCGGTTACAATAGTTTTTATTTATTTTAGCAGTGTAGACTTTAGATGTTGTTTTAACCCACGAAACAAGCTCATTTTTATTGGTTTCGCGTAAACTGAAGTAAAATATTATTCTGCACACTTTTTGTGTTTTGAACTTTTTCGAAAAAAATCATCTTAGGGCAGTTTCTTTTCGTTTTCAGTTTTAGATTTTTCAGTGGAATTTCGTCTAGGTTTTTCTATCAAGTTTTTCTCTCAACCTGTTCAGTTTCTACTTAATTCATTTGCGTTGCCTTTTAGGAAATTTGATTCTGTACAACTTTTTTTTTCTTTGAGTTTTGGTTAATTTGAATTATTTAAGCATGAAACGGTACATTTTTATACTTCTTCAACAAGTTACTTATGATTAAATTATACTAACTTTATCTTTTTTTTTGCAGAATGGTAGGTCTTACTAACTTTTTATGCTGGGCTGACCCACCATATTGTTATTTTATTTTTGTTTATTTTATACTCAATTTATATTAAGTTGTGTACGGGCAAAAAACTAAATGCTACCGTATCGCGGAAAACTACCCATTCGTCTCGGTGTGGATGGAAGTACTTGTTTTGTCTCTTAACAGGAATTAAATGTATTTTTATTTTTGTTTGGTGGACACGTGGGTGTCAAATAATTGTACTCATACCAGTATACTTGTATACTGACTCGTTTTGTCTCTTGACATCTCGGGTGCATTTTATTTAAGCGTAGCCGAACTTCTTTTGCAGGATTAGTTGGGGCTACGGTGGTGATGTGGAATAACTATACTTTTGGATTTCTTTTGTTTTCTTGAGCTTAGGGTTGATATTAGTTTATTATATATATATATATTTTTATGAACTTAGTATTTTGACAATTTGACATTGCAGGTTATTTTTCAACTTTGCATTATTTAAGTTGTTTTGATTAGTTATTGTTACTTTAATGTTGGAGGCATTGGTTAGTTATGAAATTTATGGTGAATGGTTTGGTTGGCATTTTGTTAGTTTTTTTTAAATCTCTTGTAATCTTTTGAGCATGAAATTTATTTAAACCTTATGGAGACGAGAACGTTTAGTTTTTTGTTTCACTCCTAGGATTTAGATGATGCAATATTGATTGGGGTTTAGTCATAATTTAATATTTAATTGTCCAAATTTTGGAGCGTGACAGTGTGATACGCAATCTCCGCTCGAGCATAGGAGTGGCCTCTTGAGCAGTGTCACCAAAATCGTGTTTTAGAACAAGAATCTATGCTCGAGCACAAGAAAGGCCGTTCGAGCGTAAAAATAAAACTCCTAGTACTTTTGTAGGAGAGTGAAACTTCTGAAAGAATTGCATTTTCGCTTGAGGGCACAATCAGCCGCTTTAGCAGACAAACACCTTCGACTGCAATTTTGCTTTTTATTTCGGGGGCGAAGTGGCAAATATGATAGGATTAAGATCACAAACTCCTCTGCATAGATACAATTCGGGTTGGATTTGTATCTAAATACTCATAGCCTCACTTACATAAAAGATTGAATAAAATTACAACTGAAAGGAGTTTTGGCAAATAGGATTGTCAATAACAAAACCTAACAAATTCAATTGCGAACATGAGAGAAATCTTATATATATATATTACCCACTATCTCTTTTTTATGATTCAATTCAAATATTTTTTTCTTAGGACAATTACACTTTACCCCCTAAACTATTATCATTTTTCAGAAGATAAATGGGGTACATTCTATCAAATTTTAGTTTGAATGGATAAAGTGAAAAACGGTGATAATTAAGGGGAGGGGGAGGGGGAGGGGGGGAGGGGGCGGGTAAAATGTAATTTGACCATCTTATAATTGAAAAAATAAGAATAAATTACAAATACATCATTTGAAGTTTTCTTAAAATACGAATTGCCCTTTATAGTTTAGAAAATTTCAAATATCCTATTATTTGAATTTTTTATTTAACAAAATTAATTAAAAAAATAAAAAAGGGTGATACTTGAGGGGGGTAAAGTGTAATTTGCCCACCTTATTATTGAAAAAATAAGAGTAAATTACGAATACATCATTTGAAGTTTTCTTAAAATAAAGATTGTCCTTCATAGTTTGAAAAATAACAAATATCCCACTGTCTGAATTTTTTATTTAACAAAATTAATTGAAAAAATAAAATTCTTAAATACTCTCTTATACAATGATAAAATTAGTAATTAAAATAAATTTTTGACATCATTAAAAAATATAATTGACTTAATGATTTATTAATAAAAATGGATCATTTGTTATGAAATTAAAAATTTCAAGGGGTAAAATATAATTTTTAAAATCATAAAAGATAAATTATGTTTTAAACAAATTTCAATAGATTTATTTTGTAATTTTTGGAAGCTTTTAAAGATGGAGTATAAAACAATATCTATTCATTAATTTAAGTCAAACTTTTCAAATAAATAAATGGCCTTGTAATTTGTCTTAATTTACTTGTATTAAATTAACTCACATGCACTTAATTGATTTTTCACTTGATCACATGTAATACTTCAGAGAATTTACGTGTAGTTTTTAATAAATAAATTTATTATTTAAAAAGTCTTATGATAATTAATGATATTTTTTTATCAAATATTATTAGAAAAATATCATTAATTATTAATTTTCAACGATAGTTTGAAAATTGTCACAAAAAATATTAATAGCTGTGGGGACATAATTTTTGAATGACAACACGTGGCCGAGGTGTCACCGAAGTGCCAGTCGAGGTGCCACGTGTCCTAGTCATGATGCCGATATCATCTCGGTTAGGCCGAGGTTATCTACGAAGATGCTGGAATCCGGAATAAGCGAATAAGGGATAAGAGTCCTAGAATGAAAGGAGACTTCAGTTTGGGTAAAGATAAGATTCTCAGAGAGTTTATCCTAATCTTACTGGGAGTTCAAGATTAGCAGTAATCCTATGTCCATTGAAGCTAAGCTTCTATTAGGACTAGGTTTGTGTTGGCTATAAAAAAAAGGCACCTCATGGGTTTAATGTATACTTTTTATGTTCTGAATAGTGAGTTAAGCTCTTTTGCTATCTCTCGAGAGATAACTGACTTGATCGTCGGAGTGCCCCCGGGTGGACGATCCACCACCAGAATCTCTTCTTTTTGTGACAGGTCGTTCGGACTTAATCTATTCTGCCAGTGTTTTCCAGCTGAGTGCTTGATTGGCAGTGTGGTCGGAAATTGACACACACAATAATTATAAGTTTTAGCCACAGTTTAAAAATATCGTCACAGAAAAACGTCACTAATTGTAAGTTATAGTTACAATTTATAAAAATCATGACAAAAAAGTTACTAATTATTAATTTTTAGTGACATATGTAAAAAAAGTCACAAAAATTTATTTTTAACGACGATTTTACTAAAACTTATTTTTAATAGAACTTAATGAGAATTAAGTCCAACTATTAAGACCCATTAATAATTTATTCATATTTTTATTTAGGCAAAATTATTTATAAGTCCTATTAGGGAGACCTATACTACATATGGTCCTACTAAAAAACTTATGTTTCCATACGTCCTGTGGGAAGTTTGTTGACACATTTACCCTCAATATTAGTTGTTAATATCATAAATAATAGTAAAATCATATATAGGAAATTGAATGTTACCATAGGTCATATCTATATAAACGTAACGTAATGTGACACCTACATAAACGTAACGTGACACCTATGATCTATGGCAACATTCAATTTCCTATATAAGAAATTGAATGTTGCCATAGATCATATCTACATAAACGTAACGTAACGTGACACCTACATAAACGTAACGTGACACCTATGATCTATGGCAATATTCAATTTCCTATATAGGAAATTGAATATTACCATAGATCATATTTATATGAAACGTAACGTGACACCAACATAAACCAACAACATTTTCACATTCAATTTAAAAAAATAAAAACTCATTAAGTTTGCGAAACGTAACGTGACACGTTACGTTACATTTATGTAGGTGTCACGTTACGTTTTTGTAGGTGTCATGTTACGTTACGTTTATATAGGTGTCACGTCACGTTACGTATGTGTAGTTGTCATGTTACGTTACGTTTATGTAAGTGTCACGTCACGTTACGTTTATGTAGTATCTTGTGAAATACATTTCTATCTAAATAGGACTTGAGACTCTATAAAAAATTACACAGGACTTAGCCTAGTATAAGTGTCTGAAAAAGGACTTATAAATAAGTCTCTCTTTTATTTAAGGGGCATTTACACACAAATCCTAATTTATGAACTTATACCCCATTAAGTTCTAATTAAGATTTTTTGAACCTTCAAGTTCTATTAATTTTTTAATAATCGGAATTGCCCTTCAAATAATGATTATTAATCATTTATGATTATCTATAAAGGACCATGATAATTTAATATTTCTTTTGATTTTTAAAATTTTAAAACATCAACTTTCAAATTGAAAAAACTAAAAAAAAATTATGTGCAAAAAAAAAAAAAATGAAAAAATTGAATTATTTTTTTGTTGAAAACTGAAAATTTTGTGTCTATAAAAGAGCATGATGATGGAACATTGATATGCAAAATTGAAAAAAAAAATTAAAATGAAAAAACTAATAATGTTCTCAATTTTAAAACTGAAAAAAACTGTTAATATTTGCGATTTTATTAGATAGTTGAATCAAACTAATAAGTAAAAGGGTAAAAACTTGTAATCCCATACTTTGTTTTTTTTTTATCAGTTAGTGAAACAATTATTTAGAATATTACTACACAAAATTGGTAATATTCTTAATTTAAAAAATTAGAAAAAATTTATAATATTCTCAATTTACTAAATAAGACTTATTGATTTAAAAAAATCTTAAAGAAAACCTTAACTGCCATAACATTTATAAATAAAATTTTTAAGTAGTTAGTTCTTTATTTAAAAAGTCGACTTTCCAAGTTAACGTATGCACAGTACTAGCACATTATTATTTGATGTGCCAAAGTTGGCATAAGTAGTATATTTTATATTTTATTTTTAGCAAAGAAATGCCAAACGACTTACAGAGGGAAGTGAAGATCCAAATGAGCCTTCAGCAGGGTTCCTAACCCAATTAAAGAGGGAGTAAACCCTTGGTTACAAACACAAAAAGGAAAGGAATTTTTTACTATTTTTTTTTTTAATGGAATTATGCAGGAATTACAGAGTTAGAGATGAAGTAGGCAAAATGAGAAGTTTAGGCAACGAAGATGGAGATAATTTATATTGCTTTATTCATTGGCTTGAATGCCAATTTATAGAATACGTCTTGTATATACAGACAAAAACTAAAAGTTATTCTAATATTATTGCATATCTACCTTACGTCTAACACTTTACAACTTTTGACAAAGTCTATAAGCCTAGGTATAGGCTTATACAACATTTTCACAAAATTAAATACAAAGACAAAAAAAGTCATAAATGAGAGACTACAATTATTTGTCATCTTTATACTACAATTATATACATACACTGTCATACACTGTCTACCCTCCCCGATTTTCAAAGAGATAGAATGTTATAGATAAGTTTTGGCTAAGCTGATTTGTCGTGTAGCGTCGGCTGAAAGGATTTGTCTAACCACTTTCTGCCTCATAATGCAAGTTGATCCACGTGTCCTGGATAAGGTTAGAGTCGATCAGGAGACAACTGCATGTGATAGTGGGGTCCATTATGCTTCCATCCTGTTGATGAGATTGTGATATTCTTTATCAGTTTTTGATGGAGGGGAATCAAGATCCTAGCTGTATTGCTCATTCTGAAAATGTTCTACATCATCCGCGGTCATGGCTAGTTCCAACAGAAGATCCAAATTATTTCTCTTTTTGAGATTTAATAACATGTCAAGAGCCTCATTAATTTGTATAGGAGACCTTTGATATGTTATCGGAAAATGGATTACAAATAATATTCTAACATCTGTGACCATGAATGACAATTTTGCTGAGCCATGGATATTGGACGTTGCCTATGAAACAGATATTAGACTGTCTATCTAGTATTCTTTCAAAGAAAGTTTTTGGATATTTTCCAATTGCTCTCTCCAGCGATCTTCATCTAAATAATCATCTTCAAATTCAAAATCTTTAGTTTCTTTAAGATACCAAATCTGGTATGATTGGAAAAAATGTTCTCGTTCCCTCTAACCAACAGTGTTGGAGATTCAGAAAGTAAAATATTTACTCCATCGGAAGCCTTTTATTACCGATGAGAGCATTGCTTTGATGATCATTGGATATTCTATCCATTGGATTGGATCTAAAATTTTGAAAATAACTTGATTAGTTATTCCCCAATCTATATCTTCAAAATACCACATGTCATGATTTGCCATGATAGTTATTTTGGGAATGCCATCTTTAAAATTTAATTTATCATAAGATCGTTCTAAGATTTGTCTAATCTTATCACAATGATTCTCAAGTCGATTTTTGATTAATAGAAAAATTTCTTTTGGGAGCAAAGTTCTTGCTTTTTCAAAAAGACAAATTCTTTTTATTTGTTCAAAAATTAGATCAGAAAACTCATTTGATATGAGGTCTGATAGTTGAAGAAAATTGTTTATTTTTTTAAAATTAAAATCTTCATTGCAATTCATTTGTTTAAGGATATTGAAACAAAGATTTTGCAAATATTTTAATTTAGCTGTTTGCTCAGCTAATTTGTTGGCCAGAACTCCCGTGTGTTTTCGAAATTTCACTTTGTTGTCTACAATGTGAGTTTTCCAAACTCCATTGAGTTATGTATAAATTCCTCTAGATATACCAGGGTTGAAAAAATCTTTTATTTCAGATTCATCTGGTTTAGATGTCTGAATATTAGTTGGAACTGGGTTAGTTCCCATTTGACAAAAATTCTTTTAATAAACAGGCATAGCTGGTGCACTGTAAAAAGCTTTTTTTTAGCTTTGGTCATGCTATCATATGATTTATGACTGGCTCCTAGAAACCTGTAAACTTGCTTATTGCATTCATTCCAGTCTGTGTAAATTCTAGGTTGTTTTCTTGAGAATACAACGTAAACTCTTTCTTGTTTGGGGATTGCTTTTTTAGCAATTGTCACCCAATCTCCTTGAGCGGATTGTTTATCCTTGTCCATTGTTTCCTCTTGGTCTAGAGGTCTTTTGCAAAAATTAAAAGTACTTGTTTAGTAATTTAATTTTTTAAAACAATTTCTACTAAGAAAATTTGTAAGAAAATTGTTAGTACGTTTAAGATGTTCTACCTCAAAAGTATATTCAGAAATTTATTATACCAGGCTAATCTTCTTCCTTACTTAATAGGTTTTTTATTGATCCAAAAATCTTTTACTGCCTTATTATCAGTGCGTAAAATAAAATTTTCTGGGGCTAAATAAATATGAAAACTTTTTATTGCCAATTTTATTGCAAGTAATTCTTTTTCAAAAATAATATATTTCTGTTTATTTGGTTTAAATGTTCCAGAATTATATCCACAAATTAATTTTTTTTTTGTAATTTTATGGGTATTGGATTTTTTCTTGGTCTAATCCCATTTTCTGATAAAGGTATCTCTTATCATGTCATAAATTACTTGGCATTGCTTTAAGAACACATCCCTAGCATGCTTCTGAGGCATCTATTTCTAAAGTTAATTTATCACCTATTTTAGGAAAATAAACATCTGGTAAAGTTTTAACATTTTCTTTAATTTGTTTAATTAAAGCAACATCTTTTACTGTTCATTTAAAAATAACATTTTTTTCTTAATTTGGTTAACCAATGAATTTCTATTTTTGAAAGATTTTTGATAAAATTTCGTCCATAATTTAAAATGCCAAATAAACTCTGTAATTGTGTTATATTTTCAAGAACAACAGGAAAATCTCGTACTTTGGACAAAATATGTTCTTGTAATTTTAAACCTTTCTAGTCTAAAATTATTTGTAAAAATTCAATTAATTCTTTTTCTAGTTCAACCTTTTTTGGAGACAAAATATTTCCATGTTTTTGGGGTTTTTCACAAAGTAATTTTAAATGTTTCTTATGCTCCTCCTTGGTTTTAGAGAAGATAAGTATATCATCAATATAAACTACACAACAATCTTTAAGATCTTTAAAAATTGTATCCATTCACCATTGAAATACCTGTAGTACTATATTTAATCCAAAAGGCATAACATTCCAGTGGTAATGTCTTATAGGTGTACTGAAAGCTGTCAATTTTTTTGACTCTTCAGTCAAATGAATTTTCCAAAATCCACTCTTACAATCAAATTTGCTAAAGATTTTTGATCCTTTGGTTAAGTATATCAAAATATCTTTTCTTGGAATAAAATATCCATCAAATTCTAAATTTTCATCTAGCTGTTTATAGTTGACTACCATTTGGGCTTTTCCTCTTTTAATTTCAGTATGGTTTCTTACCATAAAAGCTGGACTAGAGTGAGGGCTTCTAGTTTCTTCAATTAACTTTTTATCTAAAAGTTCCTGGAGTTGAATATCAAATTCATCTATATATTGTCTAGTATAGATTATTGGTCTTACTCTAATGATAACATTAGGGTCTTTCAATTTTAAACTACAATAACGTGGACTACGTTGCTATAGTTTTAATGGATGCTCACTAAAATTTTCTTCTAAAATTTTATAAATCCAATGTGATTCATCAATGGTTTTGATGATGGGAATTAAATCACCACGTGGAACGAGCGCAAACTCTTTATCACAAATATATTTATGTTGTTCTAATAATGGAATATGAATTAAGACATTGTTTATGCTTAATGAAATTGCTTTTTCCTGTATTTGTATTGGAACGTATTTATATATAAAATTGTTTCCAAGAAGGAAATCTCCATGCATATACGAAAAACATAAAATTTTTGGTATGATGAACTTGCTATCATTTAACCAAATAACTATACTTTTAGCCTTGAATTATATGAAAGTATGGTTGCCATCAATTCCAATAACCAAAATTAGATGTTTCATTAATGTCCATTTTTCTTTTAGTATGGCATTCCATTTACATGAGCTGACTGTAGCTCCTGTATTTATGAGAACACTGAGGCTATAGGGTTTATAACCTGCAAAATTAAATGTTCCCAATACATATGTGTATCGTCTTTTTCCTTGGCTAAGAGAAAAAATAATATCATCATTTTTTGTTTGAAAATGATACATATATGCAAACTTAATATGTTCAAGTTGTCTTCTTGTTCTTAGAAAAATAGGAATCTGAACATTGTTTGAAGTAATAGATTCTTGATTAGAATTATTACTTGATTCTCCAATGCTTAATTTTGAAAATGATTTGTTAGGAAAATCTTTTTCAAATACAGAAGTTGATCTTTTAATTTTTGGAACTGTATTTTCAATATATAAATTTTTTCCTGATGCTTGCATTTGTAATTGTGAGGATTTTTTGTTTTGGAAGACTCTCCTTGTCCCACTAGGTCATGAATTAACCATTGTCGAGGGACTTCTAAATCGCTCCAATTCATTAGACGAGATTGTATTACTGTGTCAAATGGTCTTGGTTCAAAGATTTCAACGATTTTATTATCGTTTGATCTTGTTTTTGTTTCAGGAAATTTGGTTAATTCGTGAATTATTTTCCAACGAATAGCCAAATCATGAGAATTTGATTTCATTCCTAATCTTTGTGGTTTAATTCTTATTCTAACTGTGTCTTCAAGATTAGGATCATTTATGGAAATAAAGAAATTTGGTCTAACATTAAACCAAACTACTCCATTAGTAAAATTAGATTAGATTCCTCCAATGATTGCTTTCATTGGGTCGGAAAATCTTTTGTCAAAAATTACTGTCAAAATAAGAGTATCTATCCCTTGGCGAAATAAGGCTGTTATGGTTACTTGAATTAATCCAATACGAATATATTGAATTTTGGGATATTTCTTTTTCCATCTTGCAACCTTTTTCTTATCAAAAAAAAGGAATATCAATATTTCTTTTTTCTGACCATTTTGCTTGAGTGTTACCACTGTATTGTTCAAACACTCTTGCTGAAAAGAAGTTGAACTTTGAAAGTTTATAAATTTTTGGAACAACAACTTCTTGCATTTTTCGAATTTTGCTAATTCTTCATCGGTAAAAGTTTTTTCTTCTTCGATTACATCTCCAAGTTGAATGGCTTGTAATTCTTCTTAAGATATACTATCTGCTTCTTGAGATATTTCTTGACTATTATTAGTCATCATGAAGATTAGTTCTTCATCTGAACTTTCTTCATTATTAGAAATTTCGTGTAAGATTTATTCTTCATCAGAAATTTCGTGTAAGATTTCTTCTTCATCAGAAATTTCTTCGCCATATATATTTTAAAATCTTATTCTTCAAGAACTTTGATAATTTTCTTTGCACTTTTTTTCCTTTTTGGGCATTCGGGTGTATAGTGACATTTTTCGTTATAAATGTAACATTTACAAGTTTTCTTCTTTGAAATATCTGTTGGTTTCTTTTTTCGAATATACTTTTTCTTTTTTGAAAAAGTTTTATTCTTTTTCCAAGGTTTCCATTTATATTTTCTGCGTTTTTTGGAAAATCCTTTTCGTTTAGGAAATGTATTACAACCAATTTTTTAATTTTCTTTTAAAATTTTATCACAACATTTTTAACCGTATTGTGAGTTGGAAATTTGATTATTTATTTATTTTTTAGCCTTTGCTTCTAGACACCGATCTACTATCAGTCTTAGAACATAATTAATGCGAAAACCAAGATTATTATATTCTTCCTTTCCCATTTTTTTGAGAAAATCAGAATATGTTTTAATGCATAACTCATCCCATGGATTAGGGAGTTTATAGAAAAATTGATCTAATCAGGGTTGATTTGCTGGTGGATCAATAAGATAATAATATTTTTTAAAAGTTTAAACATAGTCTTCAAAAAGCAAATATTACATAATTCTAATTTTGTCAAAATATAATTTGCATCTGCTTGCAAATTAGTATCTCCTGCAAAACCACATAAATTTTCTTTTATGATTTTTGCAAACTCAGCTAAAATTGTGTCAAGTGTGAGAAAATTTGTCAACAAAGCCATTTTTTGACTTTTTTCAATTTAAGATTTTTCCCACTGTCTTAACCGTTGCAACATATCTCCCTGGAGAGTTGCTGCTATATAATCAATGAATTTTTCCTTTGACCAACTATTTTTATAATTGGTAATAATGATGGATAAGAATTGTGCCCAATCAAGAATTGCTTGTTCCTGATCTTTTAATGGAACATGAGACAAGTCTAAATAAGTACCATTTTGAGATATTGGATACTTATGATTATTATCTTTTCTAGATATTATTGGTTCAGGTGTAAGATTGGATGTACTTCCCGTGTTAGTATCATTTTTAATTTCATTTGTTTGAATAAAGTCAAAATTTTCTCAATCTCCCCATGTGCTAAATAATTCGGGATCAATTGACTCTTCTGTCTTTCTTTTCCCTTTATTTATTTCTAGTGAAATATCTTGATCTAATGTTTCTTCAGGTGAGGATGATTGGCTGTCATCATCATTAATTGACATATTAATATCATAATTAAAGTGCTGTAAAAGGGTTTCATATTCTAGATAAGTTTATCTTATTTGGTCTAGTAGCCTATTTCTTTCATCAATACCTAAATCTGGATTTTTATATAATTTTTTTCAATAATCCAATATTTCAACAATATTTTCATTTTCAGTCTTATTATAGGTATGGGTTTGAAGTACCATAATATCTTTTGTACCATAAAATAGCCCAAGAATGTAATTATCTCATGGACTACTCATTCCATTATTGTTTATGAAGGATATAGTTTCTAATTTTGTCACCAAATTGTTTATTTGGTTTTTTGCTTCTTTGTTTAAGTCAATATTTATTATAGAACTCAAATTGTCTATTTTAGATTCTATAGACTCAACTTTGGTTTCTAGATAATTTTGATTTATTTTTTGATTTTTATCTAATTTAGAAAACCAAGAACGCATAATATCAGTAATATTATTTAAACTAGAACATACACTATTTATATTTGCAGACTCTTTAACAATATGCAAACTATGGTCATATTTATTATTAACATTATTTTTTGTATTTCCAAAGTATATTATATCTTCAGGGTTAATTGCCATTATAGATTGTTGTTGGTAGATAAGACCCTCCTAGTGTATTTATCCGGTTCCTAAAACCTCTCTTTATGATCTTAAAGACTTAATTATGGCCAATAGTCAAAAGATCTTAATGAGTATATGGGATTTGACATACACTAAGTATATAGGTTTTACAATAACTATAAATGAAACAAATAATTATGAAGATATAAAATACAAAGGATAGACAATTAAAGACTAAATTTGACAAATTTTTTTTTATTTTTATTTTATATTATAAACCACACCATACACATATATATAAAAATTTAAATGTACAGAGAAATACTTACATAACTTGATCTTGCTTTCAAAAGCTCTTCACTAAGCTCTGATACCAATTTCAAACACAAAAAAGGAAAGGAGCTTTTTACTATTTTTCTTATGGAATTATGCAGGAGTTATGGAGTTAGAGATGAAGTAAGCAAAATGAGAAGTTTAGGCAACGAAGATGGGAAGAATTTACATTACTTTATGAAAAATCTAGAAATCCCCTAGATGTTGATTTGTGATTATGTATCAATTTTAAGTAGAATATAACAATCCCAATCAAACAATCAAGACAAATCGACACAACAATTTTACGTAGAAAAACCACAATTGGACACCTCCAATTGTGATAAAAAAACCACGGACAATAGTTACAAAACAATCTACTAAGAAGATATAAAGGAATTACACAAGTATACTCTCAATTACCTAGCGAATCCACGCCCGAATTGAACCAACCCCTATGTGCCTCTTCCAACCCCGTCTTCACCTCGGAATTGTCTTGACGATGAGCCACTCCAGAATCCACCAAAGCTTCAGGCTCGAATCATTCAGAATCCACCGAAGAACAACTCTCTCTTTTGTGTAGAACAAACAAATAATCCTTTGATGTATACTCTTTAAACCATGAGTTGAATACTCACTCAAAACATCAAAGAAAACTAACAAAATATCCCTAGATATAAACCTTAATATCCAAAAAGAAGATCTGGAGAAGTTACCTCAGATTTGGGAGAAAACCTACTATTTATAGAAAACCAAAGTAATCCTAGTTTTGGAAGAAAACCAACTCCTATAGAAATCCGGATTTTGAAGCTCGCTCGAGCGAAGCTTCTCTCGCTTGAGCGAGAACCTTAACTTTCGTGATTTCTACTAGTGCCTTGGCTCGAGCGAGCACACCACTCTTTCAGGTTTTTGTATGGACGCAATCCTTAGCTCGAGCGAGAACTCCTTGGCTCGAGCGAACTTCGCTCGAGTGAGCATTCTTTGGCTCGAGCGAACATGGGCGGACATGCAATTTTGAATGCAATTTTGCAATTTGCTTCGGCCGCGAGCTGACCGGGCTGCTTGACTCCCGTTATAATCAGCGAAGTGGCAATCTTGAAAGTATTAACATCACAAACTTCTCTGAACGACACAATTCGGGTTGGATTCGCATCTAATAAACTCATAGCCTCACTGAAATAAAAGTGCGAAAATAAATACAACTGAAAGGAGTTTTGTCAAACGGGGTTGCCAATAATAAAAACCTAACACTTTATTCATTGGCTTGAATGCCAATTTATAGAATACATCTTGTATATACAGACAAAAACCAAAAGTTATTCTGACATTATTGCATATCTACCTTATGTCCAACACTTTACAACTTTTGACAAAACTTTACAACTTTTGACAAAGTCTATAAGCCTAGGCATAGGCTTATACAACATTTCCACAAAATTAAATGCAAAGACAAAAAAAGTCATAAATGAGAGACTACAATTATTTGTCATATTTATACTACAATTATATACATACACTGTCATACACAGCCAGTGGGCCACTTGATTAGCACCTCTCGAAATTCACTTATACTATGTTTGGTTAAGAAATTTAATAAAAAATTTAAAAAAGAAAAGGAAAATAATAAATAAATGTGAATAAAATATATTCATATTTCACTTAATTTCACACATTTTCTTTTTCTTTTTTTAAATCACTTTCTAAATCTCCCAACTAAACACAATATTAAAGTTTCGTTTGAGATGTAATTTTTATATTATTTTAACTTGACTAAAAAAGTTTTGTGAAAGAATTTTTATTTATTTATTTATTTATTGTAGTTTTGTGATAAATAAAATGAAATAATTAGAGTTTGGAGGTTACATTTTGTCATATTAACTACTTAACCTATTTTTTTTTTTAGTAAATTAAATTAATCCCAACCTATTTTCCAAACGAAGCCAAAACCTAGCTAGTGGGTCCCTTGACATAAGTAGTAAAAATGAAAAATGTTGGAAGTACTAAAATTTCTACAAAATATCTCGTATGAGTGTAAGTTTCACACTAATATAAAACATTTGTTAAAAATTTTGATATCTCTAACATTACTCAACTTAAATACTCTTTTTGTCTCAAAATATTAGTTTTTTTTAGAGAA
Source organism: Camellia granthamiana (assembly GCA_036172215.1). Taxonomy (NCBI): domain Eukaryota; kingdom Viridiplantae; phylum Streptophyta; class Magnoliopsida; order Ericales; family Theaceae; genus Camellia; species Camellia granthamiana. The sequence goes on along the minus strand of CM069915.1, from coordinate 24,813,769 downwards.
TTTAACTTTTTTTAGTAATACAATTATTACACTTCAAAAGTATTAATTTTTCAAAACTACTTTTGACTTTTTTTTTTTGGAATATCAATTCTTCTAATTAATGAATTTAAAAAAAAAGTAAAATAGAAAATTTATATAATTTTAATCATTAATTTTAAAAAATAAACTAATATTTTAAAATAATAACAAATAAAATAAGAGATTAACAGTTTTAGACGAAGACAGTGTTATTTTAAACAGTCGAATAAATTGTTACTTTCAACTAATAATGATATCTGCATTGGACCAGGACTCTCATATCTACTGATTGTTAAAAAGAAAAAATAAAAAGATAATACTATGCCAAGAGATTCAATTTAAAAAGTAAGAAAGAAAGGAAGAGAGCTCTAACTTGTGTTCTCTAAAAATGGAGAGTGAAAACAGGGCATACAGAGCTCACTGTTTGATTCTACCATACCCATTACAAAGCCACATCAATCCCATGCTCCAATTCTCCAAACGTTTACAGAGCAAACAAATCAAAGTCACACTTGTCGCCACTCGCCACATGTTCAACACCACCATTTCCGAACAAGCAGTCCCTACAATTCCAGTCGAAACGATCTCCGATGGCTACGACCAAGGCATCATTAAAGTGAGTCCCGAAGTCTACCAGGGGAGATTTCGAGAAGTGGGTTCGCAAACTCTGGCAGAGCTCATCGAGAAACTCGGTGGAACAGAGTACCCTGTTGATTGTATTGTTTACGATTCGATCTTGCCATGGGTTCTTGAGGTTGCTAAGAGGTTTGGGGTAGTTGGGGCTGTGTTTTTTACTCAGTCTTGTGCTGTGGACAATATTTATTACCATGTTTATAAGGGTTTGTTGGATCTTCCTCTTGTTGCTGGGTCTGAGAGATCTTGTGTTGCTGGGTTGCCACCACTTGAGACTTCCGATTTGCCGTCTTTTCTCTCTGTTCCTGGATCGTATCTACGGGTTTTGGGATTGGTTGTGAATCAGCAATTGTCGAACGTGGATAGAGTTGATTTTGTGCTGTGCAACACCTTCTACGAATTGGAGAAAAGGTTGGTAATTCAGTAAAAATAAATAATATTTGAATATTATTTTATGTGTCGCATCACATCATACCCGACAAACTGTTGAATTACATGAGAATTTCAAGATACCAAAATGTCATCCTCATTACATTTTGTCTAATTTGCAAATTTTATCAAGCAATTTGTTTCTTTCAATACTGCGCAGGTGGTGGATTGGATGGCAAAGTTTTTGCCATTGAGGACAATAGGACCAACCATACCATCAATGTTCTTGGACAAGAGACTCCCAGATGATACAGAGTATGGTCTCAGCATCTTCAAGCCAAACACTGGCATCTGCATGAATTGGCTCGAGGAGAGACCAAATGGTTCGGTTGTCTATGTCTCCTTTGGGAGTTTAGCCGAACTTGGAGTCGATCAAATGGAAGAACTAGCTTGGGGCTTGGGAGACAGCAATTACCATTTCTTGTGGGTGGTTAGGTCAAAAGAAGAGGCCAAGCTTCCAAAAGACTTTGTGAGAGAGACCTCTGAGAAGGGCTTGGTGGTATCATGGTGTCCACAGTTACAAGTTTTGGCACACAAAGCAGTTGGGTGTTTTGTGACACATTGTGGTTGGAACTCTACTTTGGAGGCATTGAGCTTGGGAGTTCAATGGTGGCAATGCCGCAATGGACAGACCAAAGCACCAATGCCAAGTATGTCATGGATGTTTGGAGGATGGGACTCAGGGTTCGGTGCAACGACAAGGGTATTGTTAGAAGAGAAGAGATTGAGCATTGTGTAAGGGAAGTCATGGAGGGGGAGAGAGGGAAAGAGATGAAGAGAAATGCAATCAAATGGAGTGAATTGGCAAAAGAGGCGGTTGGTGAAGGTGGCAGTTCAGATAGAAACATTGATGAGTTTGTTGCCAAATTGGGCCGCTCGACGGAGTAGTTATATGGTGGTCTTGGTCCATATTAGGTAAACTTTAGTTCCAAATAATTGTGGCCTACTATGAATCAAGATCAAAATTAACTAGGTAAGTCATTGAATAATTTTTATGCTTGTGAAGTTGTTTATAAATCATGGCTAAGGATTTTGTAGCCAATTCAACTTGTTTCTCTGATCCAATACATTCATAATTTCCAATACATTCATAATCATTAAATCATTGAAATTTTGAGATAAAATTCAATAGATATGGATGTTTTGGAATAGAGAATCTCTTGAGCTAAATCATTACTCATAAACAAATGCAATCCAATAATTATTGTTCTATATTTTGGTCTTTATTGTGTTTTTTGTAGTAATTTGGAAAAGGAACCATTTGATAGAAATGAATGCAAAGTTTTTCCAGAGTGGTGGGTGAATTTGCCATGAATTGGGAGGTTATACATCTTTCCAACCAACGCCATTGCTCTCTGGATTTCCAATTTGAACACGTGGTCATCTTATCTTGTCAGAGACCTATGAAATAACCCTCAATAATATCACTCGATTGTATGAAAAAGACTTGAATGAATTTCTCTTAGCAATAAATTGAATAAATAAATCACAATCAAAATGAAATTAAGGAAATAATTTATGGGTAATATTACAAATCCACTCATCAATCTAGAAATTACCCAAAAATTAATCTCCACCACACTTCACATCGACTCTATATTATACGAATTGACTTCTACGACACAATCACCCGCTCAAGAAAATTCTAGAAGAAAAAAGAGTAAATTGGTAATAAATCCAATCTAAGGAGGTTGTAAGGCATTAGGTCTAATAGATATTTTCTGTTAGTGAGAAACTCACCCTTTGTGAAGTAGTTTGGTGAGAAATCATTTTAGTTGTTTTGAAGGACATTTTGTTTCTAATTTTATTTGTTTTAGGTTTGGGGTAGTTGGGGCTGTTGTGGGTACGACACCGGTACGGCAAAATGATATTTTTTTGTGTGTGCAGATGCTAGAATTTATTGCAACCATTATTATTCTTCTTTCAATTTTGAAAATATCACGTAATTTATTTCCAACACCCTTTACCTATGAGTCATGGTTTTGTTCTATTTTGTATCATGTTTTAAACAATCAAAAAAGAAAAAGAAATAATTATATAACTTTTTAGACAAGTTGTTCTCTTTTGAGTTTTGATATTGAAATTTTGATTTGTATGTTGGATGTTTCGCTATAAATTAAAAAAAAATAAAAAAATTAACATACCCTAGCCCAGTGGCGGAGCCAGGAATTTAATATAGGGGGGGGCACCCATTAATTACAATCTCAAATTTTTTCTTCCCCAATCAATAACATTATAGTCCATAATCCGAGCCCATAGTCCTGGATTTGCAAGAAGGTCTACTAAGTTGATTTTTATGCGACTTTGTTTTGCGGAAGAATAATTTTTATCTTTTTCTTGAGAAAGAGATGATTCCCACTTTGATTTTCTTTTGAAATATTTCTCCATGATTGTTTGAAAAAACTAAAAATCAAAATAAAAATTCATAATCAAAATCTCAAACCCCCCCACAAATCAAAATCTTTAATTTTAATACAAATCAAAAAATTTAAATTAGCACAAATCACAACAAATCAAAATTTTTAATTTTAGCACAAATTATAACAAATCAAAATCCCTAATTTAAATATTAATCACTGCAAATTAATATTTTAAATTTTAGCACAAATCAAATCCCTAATTTTAGCACAAACAACAACTAAAATCCATAATTTTAATATAAATCACCACCAATTAAAATTCATAATTTTAGCATATCAAAATCTCTTATTTTAACATAAATAATAACAAATAAAAAAAATTTACAAATCAAAACTTAACAAATAATTATAAATTAATACTCATAATTTTTATTTAAAAGTTAAAAAAAAAATAATAAAGTTACCTGTAAACAATGAAGAGAAGATACCAAGGTTGTAGTGTGGTCCCAAATCTGTGTTGTGTGATCCTAATTTGATGAATCGCGAGTCAATAAATTACAAAACAACAAAGGGAGACAAAGAAAATATGAAGATACTTCACAAGTACTGTGAATAAATAAAAAAATAAAGAATTTCATACACTTATAAGGTTTTAGAATTTTAACCTTGTTGTAATTGAAGTTGTGTGTACTCACCTAAAAAAAAGTTGTGTATCAATATTTGATTGGGATTGGGATTCCCAAAAAAAAAAAAAAAAAAAAAAAAAAATACAAATGTGGGTTCTTCTAGCGTGTGGTGTGTGTGTGTCAGTGGGTTAGTGGGCTTGAATGTGTGTGTGTGAAAGTGAAAGGCAGACCACACTTAAAAATTAATAAAAAAAAAAAAAAAAAAATTTCAAAAGCCAGGGGGGGCACGTGATCCCCCTGAGCCCAAGCTCCCTCCGCCCCTGCCCTAGCCGTACTCATACCTTATTTTTTAAAGAAATTGACGCACCCGCACCCGCACCCACGCTTCATATTTGATTTGATAATCAAAGGGGGTTTTGTGGAGTGATTGGAGAAATTATAGCAGGGTGAACACATTCTTTTTTTTCTTTTTAGTTTAATTACATGACAGTACTCAATTATTACAAAATATTCATTTTATTACTTAGTTTTACATACATAATTTATCACCTTCATCACTTATACGATTTTTTTATATTTATTACTTAATTATATATAAAATTTTATCTTTAATATAATTTTTTTAAATAACTTAAAAATCTAAATATACACAAATATGATTAGATCAAGTGAATATTAATGTCTGATTAATATTATTTTTTTGCAGAAATTATGTATTTAAAGAGTCTTATATATTGAATGATTTGAATTATTAAGATAGACCAAAATTAAATCATATCACGAACCAACAACACCTTTCAATTCAATTGTGAACACGAGAGAAACCTTATATAAATATATATATATATTATCCGCCATCTCTTCTTTATGATTCAATTCAAATATTTATTTCTTAGGACAAATTACACTTTACTCCCTCAACTATTACCGTTTTCCAAAAAATAAATGAGATACATCCTATCAATTTTTAGTTTGAAAGGATAAAGTGAAAAACAGTGATAATTAAGGGGAGGGGAGGTACATCCTATCAATTTTTAGTTTGAATGGATAAAGTGAAAAACGGTGATAATTAAGGGGAGGGGAGGGGAGGGGGAAAGTGTAATTTGAACATCTTATGATTGAAAAAATAAGAATAAATTACAAATACATCCTTTGAAGTTTTTTTAAAATACAGATTGCCCTTTATAGTTTAGAAAATTACAAATATCCCATTATCTGAATTTTTTATTTAACAAAATTAATTATAAAAAAAAACCAGTGATACTTGAGAGGGGTAAAGTCTAATTTGCCCATCTTATAATTGAAAAAATAAGAGTAAATTACAAATACATCATTTGAAGTTTCCTTAAAATACGGATTGTCCTTTATAGTTTGAAAAATAACAAATATCCTATTGTTTGTATTTTTTATTTAACAAAATTAAGTGAAAAAATAAAATTCTTAACTACTCTCTTGTACAATGATAAAATTAGTAATTAAAAGAGAATTTACGTGTTGTTCTTAATAGGTGAATTTATTATCTAAAAAATCTTATGATAATTAATGATATTTTTTTATCAAACACTATTAAAAAATATCATTAATTATGAATTTTCAACGATAGTTTGAAAATTGTCACAAAAACTGTCAATAATTATAAGTTTTAGCCACAGTTTAAAAAAATCATCACCAAAAAGTCACTAATTTTTAACTTTTAGCGATAGTTTTAAAAAATTGTTACAGAAAAATGTTACTAATTATAAGTTGAAGTTACAACTTATAAAAATCGTGACAAAAAAAAGTCACTGATTGTTAATTTTTGGCGACATACGTAAAAAAATGTCACAAAAATTTATTTTTAACGACGATTTTACTAAAACTTATTTTTAATAGAACTTAATGAGAATTAAGTCTAACTATTAAGACTTATTAATAATTTATTCATATTTTTATTTAAGGGACATTTATATACAAGTCCTAATTTATGAATTTATACTCCATTAAGTTCTAATTAAGATTTTTTGAACCTTCAAGTCCTATTAAATTTTTAATAGTTAGAATTGCCCTTCAAATAATGATTTTCATCATTTATGATTATCTATAAAAGAGTATGATAATTTGACATTTATTTTGATTTTCAAAATTTTAAAACATGGGAAAATTATCAGGAAATCCCATTTGGGAGAGTGTTAGACTAATAGATCCTTTTTTTTGCTTAATACTTTGAGCAGTCATATTTTTGTGATAATGTTTACTGTCAAATCCGGTGCATTGTTCGGGGTGCGGATTTTGTGACTTTTTTACCCCTATATTGTATGTAACGTGTTTGGTAAGGATGTGGGTGAATCCCATTGATTACGTGAGGGGTGTTGGGGGGGGGGGGGGGGGGTTGATTGTGGGGCAGTGATATTTAACCACTATTTGAATGCATATTGGGGTGTGGTTTCAGTTTGTGATGTTGTGGAGATACGCTTCGTTTTTTTTTTTTTTTTTGTACAAGTAACGTTTTTATCATTTTTTCTTATATTTATTTTTATGTTGGTGGGTTGTTTTTGTAGTGTGGGGTTATGGCATGTGGGTTTGGTTTTTTGATGGGGGAAATACGTTGACTAATGGCGGCCTTCGATCGGTTATTTTGGAGTATATTGCCATCTCAATAATTTCATTTCACATAGTTGATCATATTTACAGGGTTGAAGGTTTGTTTGTTTCCATTGCAGCAATGGGGGACAATCTAATGTTGTTGTGTGCGTTTGGTGATAATAACATTGCCGTGATGCTTGACGCGACGTTTATGTTCAGTCATTTTTCTAGTTACGTATGTGACCGATTTGGGGATTTGCCTCCGGATTCCATTTCCATGTTCTTTAAGATAACCGGGTACAATAAATTCAACATTGAAAATGAGATGGACTTCCAAAATATGTTATGTCTTGCCAGGTCTTTCCGGGTCGACCATGTTGATGTTGTGGTGGAGTTGCGGGGAGAGTCGTCGGGGGGCACACATCGGAGGGGTGTTGCTGAGAATTCATATGGCGAACACATCCATGGGGAAGGAAGTGGTTTTACGAATGATGTTGACAAGGATGAAGACTTGTTACCTAATTTTTGCCCGCACTCCCGGAAGGTGTTGTTGTCTGAATCATGGGTCTCTGGAATTAGTAATGTGGGACAATGTTTCGAAGGCGAGGCGGGTGAATTTCTTAAGGTTCTCAACAAGTACGCTATTGAATGCGGGTTCCAATTCAAGTTAAAAAAAAATGACTCGGATAGAATTACGGCGGTACGTATGTTTAATGAGGCTAGGGGGTGTCCATATGGGTTCTTTTATTTGAAGAAATTGAACAGTGAATAAACATGTGGGGTTGCTGTTCAGACTGCAAAAAACCCGAGGATAGGGTCTGAATTGGTTGCTGATGTCATGGCGGAACGCGTACGTGACAAGCCATTGACTCGCCCAACGGATGTCAAATATCATTTTCAAAAAGATTATGGAGTACAAGTTAGTTATCGTGTAGGTTGGTTAGGAGTTGAAAAGGCTAGAGGGGACCTATTCGGGGATCATTCTCCCTCATTCGACCAATTATGATGGTATAGTAACGCCGTTATGGAATACAATCCCGGAAGTTATGTTAATCTTGAGTTCGATGAAAATAAAACAGTCGTTTCAATAGGCTGTTCGTATCATTCAAAGCTTGCATTGTCGGGTTCAGTCATTGTCGCCAATTATTATTTTTGGATGGTACTTTCTTGAAAGGGAGATACAAGGGTAATTTGCTTGTAGCCACCGCAAAAGATGGGAACAAAGGTTATGTTGCTTCACCATTTAAATTATATTTTGTAGTGTTTTCATTCTGCTATCCCTGGTATAATTTGTTATAGGGGGGTGTGTGTGTTTGAGTTGCTTATGGTGAAAACATTGGGTTGATGATGTGGTGATGTTGTTTTTGCATGTTTATTCCCGATGGCATTCGCAATTGTTGACATTGAGAATGCAACAAACTGAGAATGGTTCTTACAAAATCTTGCTAGCATAGTTGATAGGGGCTAATCGATTACATTTATTACGGATTGTCATGCAGGCCTTTTGGAATTCATACTGTTTGTTTTCCCTACATCACACCATGCATTTTGTATGTAGCATTTGCAAATGAATTTGAAAGACAGGATGAAGTACGTCAACCATCCGTATTGTATTGGCCTCGTTACCAAATTCCGAGAATGCGCTTATGCGCCAACGGTTGCCGACTTTAACCACAAATTAAAACAATTTATATAATCTGGTCGTCATTTTGCGGTAAATTTCCTGAAGGATTTAGACCCACGCCATTGGGCGAATGCACATTTCAGGTATTAATTTATAATTCCTTAATCATATTGGCTAGCTGGGTTTGTATGTAAAACTTATACATCTAACCACGTTCCAATTCTAACATCTTGGCACATTTCTTCAGGGGCAAACGATATGGTGAAATGTCTTCCAACGCCGCAGAGTCATTCAACAATTGGATAAAGGAAGGTCACCATCTACCGATCACCTGGCTGGTTGACGCAATCAGGATGCAGATTATGAATCAGATGTCCGATCGTAGGGTGGCGTCTAGCACATGGTCTGGTGTAATTTGTCCAAAAATGGAATATAAATTGGATAAGACATATAAGAAAGGGAGATCATGGATTGTTACCCAGACAAACCATGATGTATACGAGGTCCACTCGCATCCATCCGTGTTAGTAGATATTGGGAGGCATACGTGTTCATGTTTCCAATGGCAGATAAATGGGATCCCTTGTGAACACGCAATGGACGCCATCCGCAACAGTGGCACGGACTTGAACGAGTTGGTTGATCAATTTTTCCATGTCACCACTTACCAATTAGCATACTCGTCCACAATATACCCAATCCCAACAGTTGAAAAACTGGAAATCAAACCCGACAATCATATCATACTCCCTCCATCCATTCGGCATCCATCTAGTAGGCCAAAGAAGAAAAGGATACCATCTAAACGGGAAAAAGTGCAGCAGATACGATGTGGTCGGTGTGGCCATTTGGGAAATCATATCAGGAAGACTTACACAAAACCACTTTAGCTCCACACTTTTCTTCTATTTTGGGTTATCTCCTGCTCCCAACCAACATCACATTACCCACGTTGCAACATGCAAACATTCGGATTTATTGTTATTTTTTCCTGGACATCGTATTGCTTAGCTCGTTTCATATTTTAATAACAATGTGGGCGGATGTGCTTGTTTTGGAAAATAATAACAAGAAACATATGGATTTATGTTCATTTTTCCCAAACATTATATTGCTTTGCTCGGTTAATTTTTTCATAATAGCGCCTTGTGCTGGATTCCATCCCGAATGGATCCCACTTTCAGTTCATACCTTATAACTATGCTTTTGTTTATGAATAGTACCAATGTTTGATGTATACCACCATACTAATTTATTGCATAACTCGACAATAACAACAGTTCATCGTCACGAAGTCGTAACCTGGATGCACCACATGTCCATTAAAAAATATGTACCCATCGTCCACGTTGCTCAAATTATTCACGTAGTAACTTCGAAGGCTGCACAGGAGTTTTATTTTGTAACATGATGTGCATCATGGGACACCTCAGTTGGCCCTCACCCAAAGCACACTCACGGAAACTTTGATATGCACATTGAATGGCCAAAAACAGCACACTAAAACATTGGGTGTCCACAACTTGTCGAAATATGCGCAAGTTTTTTGCGTGTATCATGTTTCCATTGGTCCATGGCACCCACCATGCGCCATTACTGGTCAAAGGAATTTGTGTAACACGAGCACCCATTTTCAATTAGTTTGGTTTATGTAAAAAGATAGCACACCCTCATTAAGCAAGCAACCAACCACACCGCACCCCCTATCGATAAAACTCTTCCCATCATACCAACAATTCACACACAAATGCACATCTGTCAGCTTCATCTATGTTTAATGACGCCCCTAACGTTTTACATTAAGCTAAAAAATAAAACACAATTACAACAACAACCAATCAAACGCACATCACAACTACACATTGCGCATGTACAACCAACCATAGATTATGAATGCGCGTGCATTGTTCTACTATGCAAATACGGATGTAATACAACACTGACCATGACACTAGCTACATGTCCAAACACACAAATGTGTAAACAACTACAACACTACTAACACAAACATGGTTTCATTTATACGCTAAACATCGGCAAGACATGCAAACAAAATAAGTTGCAAACATCGTTTGCCAAACAACCACACCATCATAGTAGCACTAATAGAGTTAGATTAAGATCAACAAATTCACCGTGCACAGGAAAATAATTAGCCTTCCAAATTCCATCAAAACTATGAATTACGCAAAGTCTAAACCAAGGAATTTTTTTTTGGTCAATGTACGAATCTAACTAATCCAACATCAACCACTGATCTTCACTGCACCACACTTTAGCCCTTGTACTGGGTCATCCACGAACACTCTAACCAATGCAGCACGTGCACTGATGTAATTTGTGTCTTTCATTGTTCGTTCGATGTCAACGTGGTGGACATATTACCGCATTACGTAACACACAATGATTGCGCAGTTTGGACTGCAAATAGCAACCACGAGGGGTCACATGATTAACAAAGTAGCAAAGCATGCCAATTAATAATTTATATCCAGGAGTATAATAATTAGTAAATAACTCACAATACGTTTATTAAAGGGGGAACAAGAAGAAACCTTTCTAGGCGCTGTTGTGGGCAATCCATGACTGACTCTATAATACCAACTATGTCTTGCATGCTAACCACACCGTCCTGCGCAGCCACCTTGATGGTCCGCATCGCATAGCTTAACACATGTTTTTTCTGCCACATACACAAAATGTAGAACAAGAAAGTAAACCTGTATTCAAATCAACAAACAAGAATAAAAAAAAGAAAGAAAAGGCAACTACATACACACATTCGAATTAACAACACCTACCCACACAGAAAGTCCCCCCCCAAAAAAACCACATCCCCACAACTGACCCACACAACAACAACCCCCCACATAACACCATCGTCACCCACATATATCACCAAACGTAAAGGTCGGCCACAAACCCTTGACGCAACGCACGAATACACATACCATAATACTTTATTCATTTATAAAAAAAACAAAACATACCAAAAACATCGCCTCCTTGAACTGTGCATTTTTGTTGCCATTTCGGGGCCTTATTGAATTGTAATGTTTCCAAACCCCACGTTCGGTATCGTACACAAGTAGTGTCCAGTGTGACTTAAACCACATTGGGAATTGAATGTATCGCACACCACCTGCTGGGCACATATGCGTCTCGATGTACTTATCTCTCGACGTATCGCTTGTGTGTTTTATCATGTCCTACAAAAAAAAAAAAAAAAAAATACAAATCCTATATATTGACGCATGCACAACCATTATGTCCGGACACCAACACACGCCCACACTTACCAAACAAATGCTACTGAAGAAGTACGATTTTTCAGGAGATTCTAAACCTGTAGACAACACATCTTGTTCACTCAACAATAGCTCTGCACATGCGTCGATAGCCTGCCAACCAAAATCACGCATACATCGTCATACACAACCTCAAATAAATTTATAATACACAAATGACATATCATTACGTTCATTGCAACAACTTTATGCAACATACATTTTCTTTAACAAAACGCTACGAGACTAAACTTTGAATGGTCGAAAAGTATACAAAAAATCTTCCCTCGAACTAGTCCAAACGATAGCCCTGCAACAGCTTCAAGCAGATTTTTGTAAGCAAATTCATATATCATGCACATATTAAAAAACAAAACAAGATGTGAAAACACTTACCCATCTCCATACTGCTCATAAGTGTGGCTCAGTTTATGTTTCATGTCTTCGGGTATTAATTTCCACACTGCCAGTCGGTTATTCAACCCAAACCCCGTGTGCATTTTGACATTACCACCGTCCCCATCCTCACCTACCACGCCATTGCACTCAATCAAATCGAAATTGATGCCATGCTCTTCAACAATGGGCCCCCTCAAATAAGCACCAACCTTTCTTAACCGTCCACGAGCCATGGGGTACTCATACTCCGGCAACTTATGTTCACGTTGAATCTTACTCTTAATTTTCCGAACAAACGAATTTTGCAGATGGGTATCCCCTTTGTTATCCACGCACATTACCCCATCCATTTCAACATCCATTTCAGCCACAACGATGTCATCATTTTTTTCATCCCGTACCTTTTGTCCGTGACTCTCCACCAGAGCACCCATAGATTCAATGCAACAATCAACACTGTTTTTCCCTTATTGTGTGGCATCATGAATTATCTCCTCAGCATTTTTCGTATCACCAAAAGCAAACAAGTCCGACCTAGCGTTGACATTAACTGCATGATGTCCCTCCATTACTGCGTGGTCATGACGTCCAGCAAGCTCATCCTCAAGATCGGATATGGTACTCTTCAACTCATCAACAACCTTTGACAGTCGAGCAATCTCTTCCTCTTTGACTTTAATGCACCCGTTGAATCCAACAAACAAATTGGAGGCTTGCACCTTAAGTGCTTTCTTCAAGTTCCCAACTTGGTCCTCTAGCTTGGCGATCACAAAGTCTTTGCTTTTGCTCTCGGCTTCCAGATTGGTGATTAATTTGTACGCATTCTCAATGTTTGGGGGGGGGCCTGCTGGACCCTTAGCATGTGCCATTTTTGCTTCCTTCTCCTCCGCAATAGATTTGAACTCGCTCCAAGCGGCTTTTGCAGTATTAACTGCAACTCGTTTATTCCCACCATTTTCGTCATCGATTACTTGGGCATGCTTATTCTGGGAACCATTCCCCGTACCCACAACAACATCATTCACATTACAATCTTCCTTACTTGAATGACATGGATCTATGTTCCTGTCATCAACAGCCAACTCCAAATCAAGCACATTGTAATGCCCAATCAGCTGTGCTCTTTCGAACAACGACACTCGTAACTTGTCGCCACGTACTTGCGTAGACATCCAAATCACAATTAAACACAACACTATCACACTACCAAAGCCACAAACACATACCACCCACATTGCTCCAATTAACCTAATTCAAACAATTAACCACCAAATACTACAAAACCATTATAGTACAATTTACCTCAAATTTATCCACGTCTGCCAAGGAAACGTTTCACATTCTGCCCAAATAGCTATTCACATTCCACTTCATAAATTTGGAAAAAACATCGTTGCGTTTTGGTTCGACAACCGTGGTATGTTCACACAGCTAGTACTACACACATTTGAACCACACATGGTCAGTGAAAAAACAAAACAACCCTACATTAACAAAACGGCCCCAAGTGTAATTAAACGATGTTAACAAGGAACTTACCAGGAGCACGACCACACAACCAGTCACTTTGTCAGTGGTACGATAAAACTCTTTAATTGATCCCATCAAAGCATTCCGTATTGCGAAAGTCCAATTGTATATCTTCATGGTATCCAATTTGTCTATTACTCGAATGAAATTCCAACTCACAGATTCTCCCGATGTTGAGAAAAACAACTTCACACAGACGTACAACGTTAATAGCTTCACAACATCGTCCATGTCTTGGTCACCGTTACCTCGGACAGCATCCACAAATAGAGATTTCACTAGGGTTGAACTAATACGGGACACATTTCCACATCTACGTTGCATAAATTCAGAAGCTAGTCGGGGTGTGGACACCCCATTTTGACCATCCGCAAGGCTCGAGTGCTTTGTCCGGTACACTCGATGATGAAAGTAGTATTATGCATGGTTCTAGGTCTCAATGAAGGAGTCTGTTTAAGCTTCGAAAGAACCCCAAACCTTCCATATTTCCATTGATCATACCCAAGAAATTCATGTTTACAGCTTGCGCCACCCTGTGTTGAGGCTGAAACAGAAAACAAGGAAATTCATTGAGGGTCGTGTAGACACCCCATTTTTGACCGTCCTCAAGACTTGGACGTCATCGTTTGAACACTCGATGATCACTCGTGCTCGTGTTCGTTTTGAGTTCTCGGAGGTCTCGGCTACGCACCTTGCTTCGAGATTTCTCAACTTATCTGTTTTGTGCTTGGTCATGGACCAAACACTTGTGTTTTTGCTTCTAAGGGAATAAGGTGGCTTGTTTGCCATCCCCTCAACCCCCCGGCCATGGCATGAGACCATCGGCCCCTTTTTCTTGCCACCGGACAAGAGTGTTGGCCAGTTGGCACTATATTTGGTCGGCCGGCACTTGTGTTGGTTGATCGACCATTTTTGGTGGCCGAACCCTGTTCATCTGCTTTATGCAGATATTTTATGCCAGCTGGTGCAGCTGGCATCCACAACTAACCCTCTCCATACACATGTATCGAGGGATTGGCTCTTTGCTTGGCTTCTCTTGGAAGCCTTAGAATTTGAGCCTCTATAAAGAGGGAGCCCCTCCTCCTTTCTTGAGGGTTCAGAAAATTTATTCTTGAGAGGATAGATATAGGATTGTATCTATACTTCCTTGTTTAGGGCTGGTTTGGCTTAGCCTAAATAAGCCAAAAAGTCAAAAAGTTACTCAAAAAGCTAAAAAGATATCACTATTCACAAAAAAAAAAAAAAAATTAAAAAACCAATTTTCTACAAAAAAAGTACCGACCGAAGTGATGTCTGTGCAGCTGCTGTGCTGCGGCAGTGGACAGGGACTTAATGATTGGGTGTGATTTGCACACACACCGCTGTTTGGCCTGTGGGGGCTATCACGGGTCCCATTTTGATAATCTGAACCGTTAAATATGTAGAACTCGTCGAGTACTATATGTTTTCAAAAAATCACATTGATCGGATATCAATAACTATATGATCAAATCAATTATATACAACAAATTGATGGTGTAAAAATATTAATGATTGAAAAATAAATAAATCTGATCAGATAGCTATCAATATCCGATCAATGTGATTTTTTATAGGCACATAGTGTTCAACGAGTATACGCATTGAACGGTTCAGATTATTAAAATGGGACTCGTGATGACCCCCACGGGCCAAACAAAACCGTCCAGTGCAATGCCCAAAAATTAGCCAATAATTTCCTACTCCAATTCACGCATACAGGTTGTACGGCTGTGGCCCACACCTCTCTCATCTTCTCCTGCACATTTTTTTATACAATTTTTTAATACACATTTTTTCATAAAAAGCCAAAAAGTTAACCCAAACCTCCATATTTTTTTCCTAACTTTTTTAGTCCAAAAAGACAAAAAGTGCACTTTTTTAGGACACCCCAAACCAACCCTTAGTCTTGTTTTGTGCTCAAAATAGTAGTATTGTCTTACTATTGTACACAAACACACACTAGAACACCATCCTTGGTTGTTGAGGTGCTAGGAGGTTGATTTCAGTGTTCTTGGATTGGTTTGGACTCAGAAAACTTGCTGGGGCCTTGTTTTTGAAGAGGTTCTTCAAGGGTGAGAAACTACCCTCTTTATTCCCCATTTTTGCACAAGCTTTTAGCCTATCTTGCATGCTGTTTTGAGCTTAACTTATAATTGATAAAAGTTCTAATTTTGCATGCTTTTGATATTTGTTTAAGGTCTCTTTGAGATTTGGGATTGTTTCCCCTCTCTTAGGCCTTGTTAGGCCTTCTTTTAGGCCATCCCTTTTGGCCATTGTTCTTGTCTTTGTATGACCTCTCTATCACTGAAATCCAGAGGATTTTCAGTGGTGGAGAGGTGGTTTTGGTGTCCCAAATAGGAGAGGGTCCCCTCTCCTTGTTGTCTTTCATGCTTGCATAAATGGCTTATGTTTGTGGCTTGTATGCCTAGCTTGTTTTAGTTTCATTTCAGTATATATTAGGCTTTGTTTTGCCATGATATAGCACTGTTTTGACTTGGTTTAGACATACCATGCATGCTTTGTATACTTGTCTTGTAATCTCATGATTTGCCTTAACATGCACCATGTTGTAACATGTCTTTTAGCATGATTTTGGCTTAACTTCATGAAGCTTCTAGCCTTGTTTTAACATGCTAAAGCTCTGATTTTGGTTGTTTTGGTCGTCCATGACTTGCTTTGTATAGCCACCATGTAATCTAGCTTGTAGGCGTTGAGTATTGAATCCTTTGACATGCTTTACTTGGGCCATTTCAGTGGTTTGGCATCACTTGTCATGTTATTTCAGTCCATATAGTATGCTCAAACACTTGCATTTATCACTCCTTTAATGCTTTGAAGGGTTTGTGTTTTATGCCTCTTGAATGGTCCATTGTGTATGCCACCATGCTTAAGTCTTTGGGATGCCATCTAAGTGGGTTTTTGGGCTCATTTTAACATGCCATAACTCTGTTTTTGGTTGCTTAAATCATGCCATGTTTGGCTTTGATAGGTGTAGTGTAGCACCTCTTTGTTGGCCTTGCATGCCTCATGCTTTGTGCTCACCTTTCTAGCATGTTTTGGCCACATTCCATGCATGTTCTAGCCTTGTTTTGGTCTACCTTGGGACTATTTTGGTTCACCTTGGTCCTTTGGGGCTTGGTTAATATGGCCTTGGTACAAGCTCCTTGGCTAGCTTTGAGCTTTAAGTCCATTAGCATGCTATGCTTATCCTATGTGCATGATTTGGCATCACTCTTGACATGATTTCAGAGCTTATTGCATCGTCATATTCTCATGTCTATCCCATCTTGCTCATGTTTGAAGATTGTGCATTGTGGTCTAACTTATGGACCAATGTATGTGTGTGCATGCCTCCCCTTTTGGTCCCTTGATTTGGGTGTTTTGGCCACTGATTTAGACCTATTTGAGAGTTGTCCATTTTGGTTTAAGACCATTATCGCATGTTGTTGTATGCTTGCCTTGCATGTTGTTGCATACTTGGCCTATTGCATGTTGTCACATGCTTGAGTTATATCGCATTTGTCATGCCCCCTTTTGTTAAGTTGCTTTGCATGTTTACATGCATTGTCCCTTGCATGTTGTTGCATGCTTGCCCCACATGTTGTTACATGCTTGCCTATCCTTGAATGTTGTCACATGCCTTGCATGTTTGCATACTTGTTTAGGTTGCATTGCATTTGGCATGCTTATTACCATTAGCCTTGTATGGCATTGTCCTTGACATGCTTCATGTTGCATTAGTTTTGCTTGCATGATTGCATCCCTTGCCTCTTGATCAACCATGATAGAGATTGGGGCCCCTTATATGTTTATGTGCATTTCATTTGATATAAATTGCACATTCGGCTCCTTTGGCCATCATGCATTGAAATGCGTGATTGGTGGTCCGAGGGTCGAGGACTATTCTCCCTTGAGTTCATAACATGATAGGGAGAGTGGTTGTGCAAACATTGTCTTGCAAATGTATTGCCATGCTCTGTTTGTCTTTTGCTGCAGCAACACAGTATTCTACAGGAAGATATGGCCGATCGGCTACTTTTAGTGCCGATCGGCTAACTATTTTTGGCCGATAGCATCATAATTGGTCGATGACCAATTTCCCATGGCCGGTGTTCCCATACCTTGGCCAGTGACATCCCACAGTGCTTAGGGAGTGATTCAGAAGTACCCTTGAGACTTGTAAAGTTTTCAGAGGTGCAGAGCAGTGTAAACAGAGGCAACATGAGCATGGTGATAGATTTCTGAGCGGAGTCGAGCATGCATGCATTTGCCCTCTTCCCAAGGCCTCTTTACTGCTTTAGTAGCTTAATTAATTTGTCTAATTAGTTAAGTGTTGTGTAATAATTAATTAGTTAGTTAGTTAGTTAATTAGTCAATTTGTATTATTCATTCGGACCCTCCGTCGAGAGGGCGAATTTTGTAATAAGTGTGCGTGAGTGTGTGAATGTCTTCCAACCCCACGTCTTTCTCCCTTTTACTTAACTACTTTCAGTGGTTAGTTCTAGGTCATGTTTCAATTAGCATCCTTATGCTCGCATGTTTGCATCCATTCATCTGTATTGCATGCACCGGGTTCGGCGCATCATACTAACTGCATTGTATTTCAATTCCAAGTTGAATACATGTATCGAATTGTCGTATCTCATATGTCATTTTAGATTAGCCGAGCCTATTCTAGTTGCACTTTGCATGCGATGCATTAGCCATTTTAACATGAATTAGGATCATCCATGATTTCTAACTAGTTTCTTGTTTTGGCTCGGAGTACATTGTGAGTATTTATGCTTTAGCATCTTGCATGAGTGTGAGTTTTTGCCATGACAGCATGCTTGCCATGAAGCTAATTGCTTGTGTGATATAACTGCTTGAATGCCTGTGGGTGAAGGTTGGATTACTTGAATTGGAACAATTCATTGAAATCCGCATTTTAGCCTACTTGCGAGTAGCAAACTTCAAACAATTTCCAAATAAACGGATATGCGATGCTTTGTTCCAAATTAGGCGATCTAGTCTATACTTGTGTGTTGTGCGCATCACATAGTAATTCTAGCTAATTAACCGGAATAAGAACACATATGTTTTCAAAACAAAATATCATGCTTAGTACAGGCCGATCTTCGGATCGGGCGAGCGGGGGTGCTCATAGATGACCCTCCCCAATCGTACCCAAGCTCCCGAGCTGAGGCAACTTTGGTGATGACGGACACGTGGCCTTAGGCATGAGTCAGGGTTTCCTAAATTTCCCCAAAATAAAATATTTAGGTGGCGACTCTGTATCTGGCAAAGCAGTCCATGTTTGGCACTTCTTTCTTAAAAATCAGTTTTCCAAAACGATTTACCAAATTTGGACTCTTTGGTGATTTATCAATCTCACATCGCACATTGTGAGATCAGATTAAGAACCGTGACATTTGAGTTCGAACTGTAGCGGCAAGGCCCTCGGGGCGCGTCTACAGTCGGCAGTGGCTATTGAGGGCTGGTCGGGCCTTGATAGCGAGAAACACTGTTCTGGGTGGGAGGTCGCCAGCTGTCTATTTTTGAAGATATTTATGATATTTCTTGCTCAAATTCTATAAATACGACCATATACCTCTATTTTGAGGGTTGAACAATTGAGAAAAGGCCTATACACATAGAGAGAGAGCTTATTCTTCCTCCTTCTTCCATTGCAAGCTATCTTTGAGCTAACCTACCTTCCTTGTATCATCTATATACACAATACACAACCTTGAATCATCATCTTAGAGCCTTGGTTGACCTTTGAGAAGCATAATTCAAGTTTGAGAGTGTGTCAAGAGTGATTTTGATCATCAACCAAAGGTTACTCCATTTTGAGAGGTATAAGTTTGCAACTCTTGTTCTTGCTTTTGCTTACTTCATTTCTATCTATTTCTTGTATTCTTAGGCTATTTTGCATCCATTTTAAGTGTTGGAAGTTGGGTTTGGATAAGCTACCAAATGTGATAAGGTTAACACCCTTACTTGCACCTATCTTCATAGCTCAACCCTTGGTTCCTTTACACTATTTTCCTTTGATTTTTGAACTGATTTTCAGAGTTGAACTAAGGCCAAAAAACATGGTTTGAAGTCTTGAAATTGGAGGGGTTGGCCACCCCTCAATTGTTTTTGCTTACATAGCTTTATTGTCTTTACTTTTTGTTTAGCTTTTTGAGTTCTTTTCTTGCATTTTCAGCCACTATTTTGGCTTATTAGAGACTGTTTTAGGGCTGTCCTAATCCATTTAATTGATTCAAGCTTTGATTAGTTCCTTTGTTGTAGCATTGGTCTTTGTACATAGCTTGTATTATGTTGTTCTTAGCTTTTTTTTTTTTTGGGTCTAACTTTCATGTTAATGACCTCATTTTAAGAATAAACTTGCCATTCCTTTCTTTCATTTGATAGTTGTTTCAATCAGTTGACGGTCGTTCAATACATGAACTAGGGATTCATGCTTAATGGCTTAATCTCTACAGAGACTCATTGTCAATGGCATAATCTCTCTTTCATGTTAAGAATTACATCCCGTTTGACGCTTCTCTTTTTTTAAAGGACTTAATCATCACTTTGGACAAATGGACTAAAGAATTGGAATGACTAAGAGGATTGGTTTAAAAGCAACCAACACATATAAAGAAAATGAGTCATATTGCTTGGGTTTGGCCGGACGTTATGTCAAGTTTATCGAGTCAAGAGTGGTCATACGCTAATTCATGGCGTTTTGATGATCCTCAAAGCGTCTCTACTTTTTTTTTTTGAGTTCATTTCATGATAAAGAGGAAGGAGTTGTCATATTCATTGTATTTATTGATTTTTGTCCAAAATTGTATCCGAAATCATCAAGCAATCAACTTGCTCATTGATGATTTTGGAAACAATTCTAATATTCTCTTGAGATTTTCCTATGACAAAGAAGGAATGAAGGGACAAACAGAGCTTGAACAACTCTGTCTGCACTGTTTTCATTTCAAAGCACAAATACAGGGTTTTGCACAAAATTAAGGCACGGCCGGCCCTCTGTGGACCCAGCCGGGTCTCAGTAAGGCACGATCGATTCTCAATGTTTGGTCAGTAGTGTATTTTTGCAGAAAACAGAATGCAGAGTTTGAAGGTGAAAGAGAATAGTTTGGGCAGACAGTGCTGTTCTTGGACGCTGCGCATGCAAACATTGTGCATCCTTATGCATCCTCGTTTGATGATTAAATTATTAGTTATTATTGTTGTAATTAATTATCATTATTGTAATCAATCATTATTATAATTAACCTTGTTCATTTGTAATTGTTGTAGTTAATTAGTTTAAATAGCGAGTTTATTTATCGTGGTTATCCTTGTTGTAATAGAATAGTTAACTAGTTAATTAGCCTCGCTTAATTTATTCATTCGGTTTGTAATAGTTTAATTCGAACTTTTGGACTTTGATTCGCACCCTTTTACCCGAGGGCAATGTTGTAATAAGTTGTATGTCTTCCAACCCCGCGTCTTTCTCCCTTTTACTTGCTTACTTATGATGGTTAGTTTAGAAACATTATATTTTTTTAGCATACTCCATGTTTTGCATCCATTTGTCTTGCATGCATCCAAGGCGCGACTCATCATACTAACCCAATATCGATGTTCAAAACTCATTACTTGAATACGTGCTCTCTCGCATGTCTTGAACGCAATCATATGCCATGCTTATAGCGGAGCCTATAAAATACATAATGTGTGCATTGCGTTAGTCATATTGTATAAATTAGGAACATGCATATTTTTTCTCTAATACTTTCACCTGTTTTGGCTCAGAGTACTAGGTGAGCTTTTATTGCTTTAGCGTGTTGCATCGAATGTTTGTGTTGCCATGTCAAAGCATGAACACCATGAGGCTAATTGCTTAAATGATATAATTGTTTGAATGCCTGTGGATGAAGGCTAGTTGCTTGAATTGGGATGGCTTGATTAATGTCCATTTTAGCCCACTTTTTCAAGTCGCAAATCCACAAAACAATTTCGAAACAAAACATGAAATAAAGTTTTCCAAATCTTGCAAACTAGTCTATACCTTGTGTGCAAATCACATAGTAATATAGCTAAAAAATCGAAATAAGAGCATATAATGTAAATAAAAAACACATCATGATTAGTAGAGGCCGATCTTTGATCAGGCGAGTCGGGTGCTCAATTCATGACCTTCCCCTCTTGTACCTAAGTTCCCGAGCCGAGACACTTTGGTGATGACGGACTAATGGCCTTTGGCACGAGTCTCGAGTTTCCTAAATTTTTCAAAAATATTTAGGTGGCGACTCTGTAATCTGGCAAAGTAGTCCATTTTTGGCAATTGATTCAAACATTGATTTTTTAAGAAGAATTACCGAATTTGGACTCTTTTTGTGTTTTCACTATTTCACATTGCACTTGTGAAATCAGATTTAGAACCACAAGTGGAGTCCGAACTGTAGGGCTATTTGACTTTTGCAAGGATCGCGAAAAGTCAGGCTACACGGGGCCCTGACGATAAGACCAGTGGCTGCCCACCACATTGTAACCCAAAAACAAGTCTCATATCATTATCCCTCAACTTCAACGCCCCACCCCCGATGTTGAACACATCATTATTTGGGTCGTACGTCTAGATAATCTTATAGACCAACACATTGCACTTCCGAAACTCATGTTCGTTTAGGTCATTGCCAAGAATTGCTTCAAACAATAACCAGAACAGTGTTTTCATTAGGTGGGCACGGGGAGCTGATGTTAAACCAGATGTGGATACAATCTTCACAATTCCCGCAATATTTGACCGATAATTCAATCTCATCTTCACATCCTTGATGGGTGCGGGAACAGTTCGCAATGGTTTCACTTGCTTGAACACAATACGCCCTTGCATCCTCGTGCCAAGTTTTTTAGATGGCGAACCAGCAAATCCGCCAACCCTCGTCTTTCCCATAGATCGGGTCCTTGGGCTCAACGTCCTAACAACATCTGCATTGCAATCAGACATAAACAATTATAAAAACCTAATGTTACATACCAGTAATTCAACATAAATAACACACAAGGCCTTTTGCATCCCCATTTTACCACACATGTCGCACATTTAACAAACCACTAATGCCAGACGCAACATGCCCACACTGACACCCAAACATTTACATAACCACGTGACACAACACACCCCCACAATTCCCAAACACCAATACCTAACCAGCAATACAACAACTAAACGTATCAACGCAATGCCACCAAACCAACAAACTACCACATACGACAAACACCAACACCCCATCACCCACACTCACTAACCACCCTCTCCCTCCCACACAGATTTCTCTCACACATAACCACGTACCAGATTAACCCAACCCATTTTATCCCAAACACCAAACTAACAAACTACCACATATGACAAACACTAACATTCCATCACCCGCACTCACAACCACACCCCCCCTACAGATGCCTCCCACACATAACCACGCATAACATTATCCCAACCCACTTAATCCCAAACATCAAACTAACAAACAACCACACATGACAAACACCAACACCCCATCACCCACACTCACTAACCACCCACCCCCTCATACACATGCTACCCACACATAACCACGTACAAAATTATCCCAACCCACTTACCAAACTCCATATGCCCCACACATTCCCCAATCCCCCACATTATCCACACTTCACAGAAACCACACAGGCAGACACCCACATCCGACCAACAACACCTACCCAGTCAAAAACCAAACAAAAAACAACACTACATCCCCACATTTGCCCTAAAAACAACAACCCCACCAACAAAACCCATACTAACCCACATATAACACGTATGACCAACCCCCAACCCCCTTTACATCCACCCACGACATCATACCACCATTGAAATACACCCCGTAACAGCAAACTATGCACACATTAGCAGAAAACAAACAACAAACGCAAATATAACAACACCACATTTAACAAACAACACCATATGGTAAAGGATGTGGGTACTCACTGTAGTGCGGCATCTTCATTAGCAAATTGGTGGGTCTCGCACTTGCGCAACAATAATACGACCAACCTTTCGATTGATCTATCTACCAAGTCGGTTGCCGTAAATCCCGTCACACCCTAACTGATATAGCATATACCCATTACGTTGTTGTGTTTTTTACAAAACGGTCGCTAATTTAGAGGGATTTGGATATGGGTTCCTTTAGCAACGGGATATCGGATCCTGTTCACATTAAGATCGGCACCAGCCCAGCATCGTTTACAAATTTGCCAACAATATTGGCTTGCTTATCAGCCCCAACACAATGTGGTCCATCGCCACCAACCCTAACCCCAAAAATAATGGATTCTCCAAACAGATTTCCTAAATTACCTGATTGTCGCAAAATGTTTAGCGTGAGGACACCAATAACGACAACCGTAGGGGTTAATGACTGCTGTATACTGGAATGTGGATAGTTTTCGATCAACGTCGGCGACTAATGGTTTCTCGAAACTTTTACCACATCAACAGGTTACCCAAACAATGTGTTCTAAGTACACCGTATCATCATCTTTGGATACGTGGTGGGTTGACCCGACGTAATCACCGCCAGAAAAGATTTTTGGGCCGGAAATTGGGTTGTATGGTGCTAATGTGGGTGGACCCACCCACCGTACCAAACAAAAAAAAGTCTATAGGAAGCTTTTCTATAACGTGGCATGTCATGACCTGAACCTGCCCCTATGGGTTAAGGACATAACCGGCCAGTAATCAAGGGATTACCTACGGCCTCAAACCAAACAAGACATCTCATTAGAGTAAAGGGGCCAAACGGAAGCAAATTTAAAACTTTTATCCATAGAGCTGTGCTTACATGGCACATCATAACAGTCCATATATATACCCGTTAATAACTCACATCAAAGGGATAATAACACAAAGTTCTGTATATACACAGGATCATTCAAGTCTTAGTCAGCCCAACCAAAACTTATATACAAAGGTAATCCAACATTTCGCCAACACAATGAGATTACAACAAGAGATCAAAAGAGGCGAAAGTAAGTCTCATACGTGAGACATTTAGGGCTGACTCTCCAAAACTAGACCTTTCTCACAGACTTCACTGGGGCTGGGTTTGGACATCTTTTTGCTCACCTACATACACATGAATGAGTGTGAGTGAAAGCCCAATGAATAATATCAACTAAAGAAGGTACGCAAATGAGATTCACATATATCAAACGGCCTTGGGCCCATGTAGAATTCTATTTAGTACATTATTTTGGTACATTAGGCGATTTGAGCCCGAACATATCAAATGGCCTTTGGCCCACTTCGTTCCTTAGCAAACGGCCTTGAGCCCAATTCATTCATGTATATCAAACGGCCTTTGGCCCAATCATTCATGTCAGACGGCCTTTGGCCCAATCATTCATGTCAGACGGCCTTTGGCCCATTCATTCATGTCCAATGGCCTTTGGCACATTCATTCATATCTAACGGCCTTCGGCCCATTCATTCATATCTAACGGCCTTCGGCCCATTCATTCATGTCCAACGGTCTTTGGCCCATTCATTCATCAAACGGCCTTCGGCCTATTCATTCATTCATATCAAACGGCCTTCGGCCCAATCAACTGTATCCAATGGCCTTTGGCCTAACCATATGTGTAGCACGTCCGCGGGAGGGACCTCTCTACAGTTCGGACTCGATTTTGTGTCACGGTTCTAAATCTGAACCAAAGAGTCCAAATCCGGCAAATCGTTTGAGAAAACAGATTTTTGAAAAGTAGTGCCAAACATGGACTGCTTTGCCAGATTACAGAGTCGCCACCTAAATATTTTAAAATGGGGAAATTTAGGAAACCCTGACTCGGTGCCGAAGGCCACATGTCCGTCATCACCAAAGTGGCTTGGCTCGGGAGCTTGGATACGATCGGGGAAGGTCAGCTATGAGCACCCCCTTTCGCCCGGTCCGAAGACCGGCCTCTACTAACCATGATATCCCTTTTTGAAAACCTTATGTGTTCTTATTCCAATTATTAACCTAGAATTACTATGTTATGCGCACAGCAAACAAGTATAGACCAGATTGCCTAATTTGGAAATAAACATTGCATACCCGTTTGTTTGGAAATCAGTTTGGAATTGCTACTCGCAAGTAGGCTAAAACACGGATTTCAACGAGTTATTCCAACTCAAACAATCCAACCTCCACCCACAGGCATTCAAACAGTTTATCTCACATAAGCATTTAGCCGCATAGTAAGCATACTGTCATGCTAACATTCACACGCATGCGACATGCTAAAGCGTAAATACTTACATCGTACTCCGTGCCAAAAACAAAACCCGGTTAGCAAACATGCATGACCTAGTTCATATTAAGTGGCTAATGCAACACAGGCATAAATGCAATCTAGAGTAGGCTCGGCTAACCCTAAACATGGCATATGAAATGCTATCACATAGCACGTATTCAATTTGGAAATTGAAAATTACGACGCAATTTGTATGATGTACCGAGCCCGGTGCATGTAAACAAATGCATGAATGCACGCATGCATAGCATAAGGTATGCTAATTGAAAATGCCCTAATCTACCATTGTAAGCAGGTAAACAAAAGGGATAGAAAGAAGTGGGGATTGGAAGACATACACCCACTCACACACACTTATTACAAATTTGCCCTCACTCGGAGGGACCGAAATAATAATACAGAACCGAATAAATAATTAACTAAACTAGCTAATTAAATATTACAAATTGAATAAATTAATTAAGCTAATTAATTAACCTAATTAAAGCAGTAAATGCCTCGGGAGGAGGGCCGGATGCGTCGCGTGCCCGGGACTCGCTCGGAATCGCACTGCCGTGCACGGGTTGCCTCTGTTTCCTCTGCTCTCCTCTTCAGAAAATTACCAAAATCCCAGGAGTGCCTCTCAGGGCATTGGGGATCACCACCGGCTGGGATAGAACACCACCGGCTAGAAGATGTGGCCACCGGCACTAAATTTCCTTATCGGCTGCCAATGAGAAGCCGGTCGGCACTAAAAAGTGCCGGTCGGCACAAAATTCCTGCAGAACCTGCAACTCACAGCAGCAGAGGGAAACAACATACAAGGCAATACAATTCGAGCCATTTATGCACCAAACACATCCCACATCATGTTTATGACTCAATGGGGCATGTGCCTCGATCCTCGGACCACCAATCGCGCATTTCCATGCGTGATGGTCTAAAGGACCAAGAATGCAACTTCAATGTCAAATGCACACAAACCAAGCAAGCACATAAGGGTGCTAAACCTCCATCATGACTTAGTCAAGAGGCCTAGCATGCATGTCCATGTGATGCAACCCTAAGCATGTGATCTAGGATGCAAGATGGACAATGGCATGGCATTTATGCAAGCATACAAACAAGCATATAAGGCAAGTATGCTAACTAAGCAATGGGATGGACTTATACATGAATTGGGCAGCTCTAACAAGGCTCAAAACAGTGGCCAACATGCTCGAAAATGAAGGCTAGAATGCACACACACGTGCATACAATTATGGTCCAACACTTAGGCATTCATAAGCAACTCTCATGCATACTTAAAGAGGCCAAACATGGACTAATAGCATGCATTTTAAAGCTCTGAAAATCATGCTAAACATGGTGCCAAATCATGCAACAAAACAAGCCAAATATGCAATGAATGGCCCAAGCATTTGAAACAAGCCATGAAGGCTTAAACCAAGGCCAAATCCACCAAGCCTCACAAGGCTAAGGGGACCTAAAATAGGTCACAAGCAGACCTAAACAAAGCCTAAGGAGCACCTAGATGGCATCTAAGAGGCTCAAGTGCAAAGGCATGCAATATGACCAAAACAAGGAGCATTCAACACATGCTTTTAAAGCATTAAAGAAGCAACCAAAGCATGCATACAAGCACATCATAAGGTCTGAAATGGCATGTTGGATGGTTTTAAACCACCGAAAATGAAGCAAGCATAGCATGCTATACACTCATATTCTCAAGGCCAACAAGCCAAATACAAAGGAGCTATATAATGCATGATAGGATCGACCCAAAAGGCTATGGACAGAGCTAAATCATGGCAAAATAAGCACACAAGCTTCACAAATCTAAGCTTAAAACATGCTAGAAAATAGGGCAAACAACCTAGACATGTTAAGACATAAAAGGGGCATTACAAGGCAACTATACTAAGCATGTATAGGAGACCAAAACCAACTTAAAACCAAGTTATATCATGGCAATATAAGCATGGAAAACAAGTCAAACAAGCTCAACACACACTCAAGCATAGAGCTCCTTAAGGAAGCAAAATTTGTCCTTTTCAAGGACATCAAGGAGAGGGGGTGGCCCTCTCCTTCTTGAGACTTCAAGGCATGCTCTTCACCACTGGAATCCCTCAAGATTTCAGTGGTGAAGAGATCCTATCACCAAAATCTCGGATCTCTCCAAAATAGCACAAAATGGGCCCTTTTCAAGGCCTAAGGGGGGGTCAAACTTCCCCAAACCTCACAACACTCTTAATGAACAATAAAGAGGACTTAAAAACAGAGATTTTATGTGTTAATCACTAAGCACAAAAACTGTTTTAAACTAGGTAAAAATGAGGTGCAAAAATGGGGAAAAAGGGAGTTAGTATCTCACCCTTGTAGCCTTCTTCAACAAAGATGGAGTGATGGCCTCTTTGAGCTTCAAATCAACCAAAAAACAGCAAGAACCAACCTTTGGAACCTCAGAACCAAGAGAAAGGTGGAACACTAGGTGTTTTAGTGCAATAGTAAGGCACAAAACACCTAGATTACAAAGAGAAAGAGAGAGATAGTAAGTATATCTATTCTAACCCTAAAAAAACCAGAGCTCTAACTCTCTAACAATGTCTAAAGCTCTCAGATTTTGTAACCCTTGAGCAAAGGGAAGAGCCTTCCCTCTTATAGGCCAAAGGCTTACAAGCTTGGCCACTAAGCAAGTTCATCCCTCCATACACGTGTATGGAGGGGAAACAAGTTGCATACAGCTGTGAGAAAATATCTCACAAAGCAAGTGCACAGTGGTCGGCTGGGCAAAATGGTCATTTCGCCCAAAACAGTGCCGACCGGCACAAAATAGTGCCGACCGGCACAATATAGTGCCGGTGAAAACTACATCTAGCCGGTGGCCTCTAGCCCCAGCCGGTGGTGTGTGGGGATGCCTCAGAAGGCATTCCCTGCCCCTCAAAGGCAAAACACAGGTGTTTGGTGCAAAACCAAACACAAACGGTCGAGTTTGGAGGTCCTGAGGCACGGCGCGCGAGCCGAGAACTCCGGGAACTCCAAACGAACACACATATGGAAGATCACCGAGTGTTCAAGCGGTGACGTCCAAGTCTTGAGGACGGTCAAAAATGGGGTGTCTACAGTTGCCCCTCTTTGACAGAACTCGAAAGTCATAACAATGACGGGAGTGAATGTCAAAGTCCAGAGACGACCCATTTTTGATAAGGCCGAAGACTTGGACAAACATACAAAGCGCAAATGGTTGAACTCGCAAGCTGCCTACGTATCCCTTAGGGAATCAAACCAGCGTAGTTCATGCAGGAGGCACACATGCCAACGATAAGATATGCGCCCGTAGGCAGGGGCGAAATGCAACTGAATATGCAAAAAGCCGAGCATAACTTATGATCATGCAAAGAAAGCTGTAATGAAGCACACATGCGACAGTTATAAGCTAACATGCAACAGTCTACACTACAATGTAGAAAGGATGTAAGAGAATTATGCAATTCTCAAAACGTCTCACTCGGAGAGATACAATACCTGTGCGACTCGTCTGGTTCCACCAGCGGTAAATGAGCCGTACATACAATATCATGCCTGCAAAGAAAACAATCTTAACAGGTACAATATGATTAGCAACATGCATGTCATATGCAATGTGAATGCTGAATGATATGCAATATATACAAAACTATGTATAATAATGCAAATGAAAACGCAATTAAAACTACATGCAAACTACATGCAGGGCAATTGAATCATGATTCAATCATGAGCGGTTCAAAACCACACAAATGTCAGATAGATTGATGGAGGTAACAAGTCCGTCTCCCATAGATCGATGTCTGATCTATGAGTACTTCGCACGGACACAAGAACAAGTATTGGGTGGATTGACATAAGTGGGGTGACGACCCGCTGACGAAAGAGCAATGATCCTAATGCCGGATGCAACAATTACACTACGATGTAATGGAAATGGATACAATGGATATGGCACGCGGGCCAAACCAAATCTTGCCTAGGAAAGGCATGTACACATACAAACCATGTCTAACACAGCAACGGTGCCGCTACCCTCAAGGCTCGGACACAAAAGCTCGACAACTGTGCTTCGACGCGAGAAATATGGGCACATACCAGACCAAGCTCAACTTGGAAAGGCGCAAGCCATAGATGGAAGGAGATGCAGTGGATGCATGCAATGGAATAGATACAGTGGATATGGCACGCGGGCCAAACCAAATCTTGCCTAGGAAAGGCATGTACACATACAAACCATGTCTAACACAGCAACGGTGCCGCTACCCTCAAGGCTCGGACACAAAAGCTCGACAACTGTGTTTCGACACGAACAACATGGGCACATACCAGACCAAGCTCAACTTGGAAAGGCGCAAGCCATAGATGGAAGGAGATGCAGTGGATGCATGCAATGGAATAGATACAGTGGATATGGCACGCGGGCCAAACCAAATCTTGCCTAGGAAAGGCATGTACACATACAACCCATGTCTAACACAGCAACGGTGCCGCTACCCTCAAGGCTCGGACACAAAAGCTCGACAACTGTGTTTCGACACGAACAACATGGGCACATACCAGACCAAGCTCAACAAGGAAAGGCGCAAGCCGTAGATGGAAGATGATGCAGTGGATGCATGCAATGGAATAGATACAGTGGATATGGCACGCGGGCCAAACCAAATCTTGCCTAGGAAAGGCATGTACACATACAACCCATGTCTAACACAGCAACGGTGCCGCTACCCTCAAGGCTCGGACACAAAAGCTCGACAACTGTGTTTCGACACGAACAACATGGGCACATACCAGACCAAGCTCAACAAGGAAATGCGCAAGCCGTAGATGGAAGATGATGCAGTGAATGCATGCAACCTACAATGCAATATAGATGGATGCTCGCAAAATGAATGCATGACATATGCAGTATGTTGTTTTTGAAATGCATGACACATGCATGTGTTTTTGTTGTTTTTTTTTGAAAATGCATGACACATGCATGTGTTTTTTTTTTTTTTTGAAAATGCATGACATATGCAATATTTACAATGCGATGCATGATAATGCGGATGGGGCACGCATGCCGATGTATCGAAGGTTTTGCACCCCCCAAGGATTTAAGGTCTCCTAGACCGAGCGTACTTTTGGTCCCGCCGGACTCTCGTTTCGGGGCAACGCAAGTGCGGTGCGCAAAATAGCGCGATGAAATGCATGCCAAATGCAATGAGGGGCAACTGTTAGAGAGCAGAATATGCATGACAATGCTTGCAATGAAATGCATGACAATGCAGTCAAACGGGTTTAAGGTCTCGCCAAACCCGGGGGGCAACGATGAGATGCGCAAAACAACGCTGTGGAATGCATGCCAAATGCAATGAAGGGTGCAAGATGGTGCGATGAAGCGCACGCTAGACGCAACGAGGTGCGTCTTACTGCACCGAAGGCCTCGCGCCTCCCGGGGATTTAAGGTCTCCTAGACCGCACGTGTTTAAGGTCTCGCCAGACCAAGCGGGGTAACTGTTATGCAACACTTAAGTGAATGTGATGCAAACGAGTAACGCACGCGGGTGCAAATGGGGCAGGCGAGACGTGCGTGTCTCAAAAGACGGAAAATGGAGTGCAATGAGGTACGCGTGCCTCAAAGGATGGAAAATGAAGTGCAATGGGGGTGCGCCAAACGGCGCGGTGAAATGCATGCCAAATGCAATGAGGGGCAACTTTAGTGCACCGAAGGTCTTGCACCTCCCAAGGATTTAAGGTCTCCTAGACCGTACGTTTTTTAGGTCTCGCCAGACCCGGATGGGTGCATGGTTTCAAAATGCGCGGCAATGCGCGGCTGCTGAGATAATGATACATAATAATGCATGCGCCAAAGGTTTTGCCTCTTCGAAGGATTTAAGGTCTCTTGGACCGTACGTGTTTAAGGTCTCGCCAGACCGGACGTGTTTAAGTCCCGCCGGACCCGCGATGAAACTCTAAGGTGCGCGAAATAGCGCGATGGAATGCGAAATGCAAGATGAAGCACGTGAGGTAGTACACCTCACGTGGATCAAAATGAAATGCAAAATGAAGCACGTGAAGTAGTACACCTCACGTGGATCAAAATGACATGCAAAATGAAGCACGTGAAGTAGTACACCTCACGTGGATCAAAATGAGATGCAAAACGAGACACGTGAAGTAGTACACCTCACGTGGATCAAAACGAGATGGCAAAACGAGGCACACGTACCTCGAGATGCAACGAAATGCAAAATGAGGCACGTATACCTCATTTGATGGTCAATGAAATGCAAAATGAGGCACACGTACCTCGGGATGCAATGAAATGCGAAATGAAACACGTGAGGTAGTACACCTCACGTGGATCAGAATGAAATGCAAAATGAGAGAGTATGACACGCGTGCCATACGGCAATGCAAGACGGTGCAAGTCGCAAGGGACGTGCAAGATGGCGCGATACGATGCGCCGGACAATGTGATGGATGCGCGTGACACACACGGGGCAACTTTTGAATCTCTGTAAATGACAAAAGGATACAAAAGGGATATAATCTTTGCTTGAACTTGAGTGCCACGCACAGTAGAGACGGTCCGAAGTCAAAACGGAGGCCGGTTGAGCATTGGGGATGCATTTTCTTGCACTTTCTTGAGCTATAAAGACCCAAAACTCCTCAATTTGCCTAAAAAGGGCCTTGGGAACACCACCCGGCTGAGTGGGGTGGTCACCGGCTACCACCGGCTGCATAAAATCATCTATCGGCACAAAATAGTGCCGACCGGCACAAAAGAGTGCCGACCGGCAGAAAATGCCTGATCGGGGGCAGTTTTGCCATTTTGCCTCGGGTCTTTTAAAATAGGGCTTGAAACCCTATTCCTCACACTTCAAGCCGCCGAAAACTCCTCCTCTCTCTCTCTAAAGTGTTTTCCTTTCGATTTTTCTCGCCGATTTCTTCGCGTTTCACGCCCCATTTTTCTCGTCGGATTCGCGATATTCTTCGCGTTTCGGACATTTTCGACCGAACAAAACTTTGTTTCGGTGCATTTTTCACCATTCTCGCCTTTTCGGGACTTGTTCCCCTCGATTTTCTCTCTTCATTCTCGTGTCTTTTCACATTCCGATCCTTCCGGCCATTTCCGACCCTCTCGGGGTTGACTTTGTCGGTTGACTTTTTCGTATTCCGGCCCATTTTTCATTTCCGGTCATTTTTCACCACCATTACCCATGGCAGACGATGTTCCACATGTCGGGACTCCCCCCGGACCATGAGATGGACCCCGGGGTCGAGCTCCTCCCGTTGAGCGAGCGCCCATTCGATCCGGCGACCTATCGCCCGGCCATCCACGTGCTACCACCCGATGGACTTCGCCATTTCCGCGGTTTTGACAGGGCTTTGGACCCGGAGCTCTTGCTGCGCGAGCCGGCCTCCCACTTGTCTGCTGGTGCCACCGAGGTAACATTCTGGTCTTTTATTTTCTGCAATGTAGGATTTCCTGTCAACTGCCATAGCTAACCGAACCCATTAACTGCTTAGTTCTGATGTACTGTACTGTAGTTGATTGTAGACAAACTCATAACTGACATCTGTTTAGGACCGACGCGCATGCACACACAATACATTATCCTCAAGCACCCAAACACACGGCACACATT